>JAOTQR010052972.1:0-14455 GCA_025774065.1 Solanum ossicruentum
GCATTATTTTATGTATGATATGATTATTAGGCGGCAGGACCGCAGCGGAGACCTTGTCGGCCCGCATATATATATGTATATGTTTGTTATGTGTTGGGACTCCGTCTGCAGGTGCGGTTAGTCAGTAAAACAGAGGAAACTCAGCCGAAATTTCGATAGATTTCCTAGCGGTTATGATTGGTCTTTGGAGTTAATCAGCACTAGTCACGGCCCCTGGGTTGGGTCGTGACATAGGTTTTAAAATTGAATTTAGGTTTCTTAATTTTTCTCAAAATTAAATGGCGACTCTGTTCAACTTCGAAAATTTGGTTTATGCTTAAATTAATTGAGTATTAAATCATATTTTCGAAAACTCAAAGTCATTCTTTCAAATTAACTGTCTACTTATTCGAAAAATTAGAAAAAGAGTTGACCGCGACAACTGATGATTTGTATTTTTGGTGAGTAGTGCCATTCATTTTTTCATTAAATTTGGATTAATCATATTCATTAAAGATAAGTTTCAAAAACACACCTAAATTGTTCCCTTTTTTTTTAGTTTTATATCTAAACTAATGGGAGTGTGAGTTTCATTTCTAAACCATCATTTATTAGTTTGA
Organism: Solanum ossicruentum; assembly: GCA_025774065.1. Lineage (NCBI taxonomy): Eukaryota > Viridiplantae > Streptophyta > Magnoliopsida > Solanales > Solanaceae > Solanum > Solanum ossicruentum. Next base: position 600 of record JAOTQR010052972.1, read on the forward strand.
GAAACACACCTCAATGATGTATGTGATACACTCTCTCTTTTATTAGAGAAAACCTTGCCACATGACATACCACATTAAAAAAAATTAAATAAAATATTAATATTAGTTAAAAGTAAAATATTAAAATATAAATATTCTTCCAACAGAATATTATTTTTTAAAAAATAAAATTTAAAATATTTTTTTCACCGACTCCACTGCCCACCCGCGTACCCCCTAGGTGTTCATGCAAATAAAGAGAGAGAAAGGATTAGCAAGACAATTCATTCTTTAATGAAGTAAAATAATAAACAAACATATGGGAGTCAAGTTAATAATGCCACAAAGATGCCATCCCGAATGTGAGATACACAAGTGCTAAACCAATTTTCTCGTCTCAAATGGCGCGCAAGGCTACTTTCCGGGAGCAGCAAAGTGAGATGACGAGCCGAGCTTGTACCTTTCACCACACAAACACAAGAAACAAATCAAGAATGCAATGAATAGAACAAAGTTTTTCCTCCTAAACAAATCAAGAATGCAATCAAGAATGTAATTCTTTCGAAACCTAAAAATTATTGAATGAAAATAGATTACTCTTAGGATTATAGACCGAAAAAAACTCCCTTTATTTCCAGTGAACAGAGGTATTTATAGGAAACAACTAGGTCGTTTTGGGGGGGGGAGGGGGGGAGGAGAGGACAAAAGTAGAGCCTTTGAATTTCAAATTGAACGTTGGGGTGCACAAAGGAGTTGTTCAAAGTTCTTGCTGGCAGCGTTTTTCTGCTGAAGCTTTGCTGGGCTTGCAGGTTGACCTTTGGGGTTAAAAGTGTGTTGGTTTGGAAGAAGATGCGCGTGGAGGAGAAAAAGGGGAAAAGGGGTCGCTTGTATTATTTGTTGAAAACATGTGAATTGGGCCGGATTGGGGCATGTTTGGGTTGGGTATGGGATTTAATTTAGGCTACATTGGTCCGAAATTAAAATGATAATTGAAAAAAAAATGGATTTGGTTTAAGAAATTAATCACATCAATTGCAATTGTGACTAATTAAATGCAATCAAATCAAAATCAATTGACTAATTTGATCATAATATGAATACATATTAATGGAAGAACTTTTTAGAATTAACGACTTGAAATAATTAATTACGACATAATAACTCTTAAAAATAAAAGTGAAATTCATTTGAGAATATATATATATATATATATATATATCAGAAGCTAATTATTTCAAATAGTTAAAACTAAAAGTTCGATGACTAATTCATGTTGTGGAGGATAAAAATTGGATGTCAACAACTATCCCTTTCTTTGGGTATGAGCGATGAAAGAGATCGTGGACAAAGAAACTTGACAAATTCAATTTTAGCTGACCACATCTTCATCTTTTGAAACATTCTTGGCACGGACTTTGGAAACTTATGGCTGGCTAGACCTGGGTTTTGGGTTTCCTAACATATCTCAGGTTACATGAGAATTCAGACCATTTGTAGTTCATAATGCTTGATTTTGTGCATGATTTTAAAAGATTTCAAAAGCTATTTCAATATCGAATTATGGAGAAATTAGAATGCCTAGGAACGAGATTTTGAGAGAAAATATTAGAATACAGTCGAGTTTTCAAAATTGAGTCCGCCTACATATCCTTGGACTCAGGAATCAGGCTGCTTGTAGTTGACTCAATTGGTAGATGAAGAAATTTTCTTATACTAAGATAACCTTTGTTTGGGAGGAGTTACAAGTAAATTGAGTGTGAACAAGAGGCTTGTAACCTCTATGGACATAATTGCAAAGCTCTTGGTGTATTGTCACTCAGATTGAGAAGATTACCTCCGATGAGAGTTGAGATCACCTAGATATGAAACTGAAACTAACCCAAAGAAATACCCACATGCCTTCTAAAAGGGGTGCGGTCAGACTTTAGTGAAAGTCACTTCTCATCTTGCATCCAAAGAGTTTGGCATTCCTCTTCAGACTATGTCTCATTTCGCTACTAAGAAAAAGTTCTACGTTGTGCTTGTTGTTCCTATAACACTTTAAGCTTGGTAACATAATTATTAAGCAAATATTAACTATAAACAATATATAATAATTCTTAAAAATGATATCTCTCAGGAATGAATTTACAAAGTCACAGCTTTGCGGGCATAAATAATTTAATGAGATAAGAAATAAAAAATGAACTTATGAAGAATAGGCTTTGAGGCCAATGATCGATGAGGACGATATTTTTCACCGATGATTAATGAAATGAGGCCCTAAACCAAATGATTTAAGAAGATGAGGCTTTCAGCTAAATGATTTATAATGATGTGACGTTTAAGTCAATGATTTGCAAAAATGAATCTTCTCGAGCCAATGATTCATGAAAATGACGTATTGCAAAATAATGCATTCTAGCAAGCATTTGCGCGAATAAATTTGAAAGAATTTGTGCGGTTATATAAAAGCGATTTAAAGCATTTGTGTAGTGCAGAGCGATTGACATTCATGTGAAATGTAATATTTAAAACCATTTGTGCAGTATATTTGAATAAGTCGGAAAGCAGTTGTGCAATGCAGTTAAACTTCTTTGCAAGAATTTGTGCAATGCATTTGACTTAAAGCATCTGTGCAGTACATTTGTATATGTTGAAAAGCACTTGCGCAATACAGTTAAAAATATTTGAAAGCATTTATGGAGTGCATTTAAACATATTTAAAGTATTTATGTTGTGTATTTGCATATGTGGAAAAGTACTCGTGCAATGCAGTTAAAATATTTGAAAGTATTTGTGCGGTGTATATGTATACATTGTAAAGCACTTGTGCAGTGCAGTTAACAATATGAAAGCATTCACGCAATGCATTTTAAAATTTTTGAAAGTAAACGTCTTAAAAGATATCTAAAAATATTTTTTTTCAATGCATAAAAAAGAAAGATTCAAAAAAATATATGTAGAGCAGGTGATTGTTTTGTAAGTAATGCAAACCAGTCAACGTATAGTCCTTTCAAGGCTGTAAACGTCGGTGATTTCTTATTTTCTGCTAGTTCTGACAAGCCTGCGCTCAAAGAAAATAATTAGTTTGGGTAGGGGAAGGTTGATTTACATTGACTTTGGAGCTCTGGATCTTCAAACTTCTTTCTTCAAGCTTTGTTTGGACTTATAGTCTCCGTATATTCTAAATCTTGGATGATGAACAATAAAACTGAAAAATTATATACTTAGGAATAAGATAAAATATATAAATAAAATGTCAAGGCCGAAAGATTTTCTTTGCCAAGTTTTAGATTGTGACATATCATGAAACAAAGCAAACTTCCTTTCTTGAGGTTTCCTTTCTGCTTGATGATTCAGTTGATCACATACTCCTTAATATTCTCTTGGTATTCTCTTGCGATAATGCCTTCAAAACTGTCTCAGTTTTGGAGAAAAAAAAATATTAACTTCCAATGCGATGAGATCAAGCGTACTGTCCTACCTAATATAATTTCTGAATACATTCCCTAAAAGTTTAAAGGAAAGGGCCGAGCCCTTCCGTGGGCTGCCTACGTATCCAGAAGGAATCAGGCAATACGTAGTTCCTTATAAAGAGGAAAAAATTTTCTAATAAAGTGACCGAAGCCGATGTAGGCCGCCTATGCATCCCATCGAGGGAATCAGGTGAATATGTAGTTCAAGATACAAATAAATGAAATTTTGCCAAAACAACACTAGAGACCAGACCCGATATGGGTTTCCTACGTATCCCCCATAGGGAATCAGGTCAGAACGTAGTTTTCAACACATAACAAACAATATTACATAAAAAAAAATAAGATAAAAGCTTCTAAATATAATATCATTTAACCGCATTTGCATTGATGGCTTTCGACCAAATTTTCCATCCATTTCTTCTAAAATCAATGCACCTCCAATCAATACTCGGTGAACCATGTAAGGCCCTTGCCAGTTGGGTGCAAACTTCCCTTTAGCTTCATCTTGGTGTGGAAATATTTGCTTCAATACCAATTGTGCTGGTTTAAACTACCTCAATTTCATTATTTTTTTTTTGAAAGCTTTGGCCATTCAGTGTTGATAAAGTTGTTCGTGACAAACTGCATTCATTCTCTTTTCATCAATGAGCATTAATTATTCATATTGACTTCGTGTCCATTCATCCTCACTTAACTTAGCTTCTTGGATAATTCTCAGAGATGTAATCTCAACCTCCATTGGTAATACTACTTCAGTTCCATAAATCAAAAGACAGGGCGTTGCTCCAGTTGAAGTCCTAATGGTGGTGCGGTAGCCAAGGAGGCAAATGATAAATTATCAATCATCTTCTGCAATATTCTTTTGATATTTTGTTGGCTACTTCAACTGCTCCATTCATTTGAGGTCAATAAGGAGTAGAGTATCGATGGGTAATTTTAAAATTCGTAGGGATTTCTTGCATCAGCCCACTATTCAAATTAACTCCATTGTCTGTTATGATTGATTCAGGAACCCCAAATTTGTAGATAATATTATTGCGGACAAAATCTGCCATCACTCTCTTTGTCACAGACTTGTACAAAGATGCCTCCACCCATTTTGTGAAGTAATCAATAGCTACTAGGATGAACCTATATCCGTTTGATGTTGTTGGTTTAATAGGACCAATGACATCCATGCCCCAAGCTACAAATGGCCAAGGAGAACTCATCATATTGAGCTTGTTTGATGGAACTTGAATCAAATCACCATGAATCTGACATTGATGACAATTTCTCATAAAATGAATGCAGTCTGTTTCCATCGTCATCCAAAAACATCCCTCTCGCAGAACCTTCCTTGCTAGAGTAAAACCATTCATGTGTGGCCCACATGTACCCCCATGTACTTCTTTGATCAACTTACTCGCCTCTTGTGAGTCAACATATCTTAGTAATCCCAAATTTAGAGTCCTCCTACAAAGGATTTCCCCACTTAGAAAAAAGTGATATGCGAGCCTCCGAAGTGTTCTCTTTTAAATACTGCTTATTCCATCTGGATATTCTCCTTCTTGGAGATACCTTTTGATGTCATAGTACCAAGGTTCTCTATCTGGTTCTTCATCTACATGAAAACAATATGCCGGTTGATCTTGCACATTGATCTTGAATGAATCTATCTAATTCTTGTCTGGATGTTGAATCATAGAAGCCAAGGTTGCCAAAGCATCTGCAACTTCATTTTGTAGGAATATGCTTGAATTCTATCTTGATGAATTTCTTGCACATTTCCTTCACGCATTGCAAATATGGGAGTATCTTCACATTCTTAATGCTCCATTCTCCTTGTACTTGGTGAATCAATAAGTCTAAATCGCCTATGACCAATAGTTCTTGTACATTCATATCAACAACCATTCTGAGTCCAAGAATACAAGCCTCATGTTCTGCCATATTGTTCGTGTATAAGAACCTAAACTTTGTTAAGATCGGATAGTGTTGACCTGCTTCTGAAACCAGCACTGCCCCAACACCAACTCCTTTAGAGTTTGCAGCACTGTTGAAAAACATTCTCCACCCTGGATATCCCTCTAAAATATCTTCTTTGATAAACAAAATCTCTTCATCCGGGAAGTAAGCTTTAAGAGGTTTATATTCTTCATCCACAGGATTTTCAGCAAGATGAGCAGCCAGCGCTTGTCCCTTGATGGCCTTTTGGGTGACATACACAATGTCAAATTCACTTAGCAAAATCTGCCATTTGGCCAGCCTTCCAGTTGGCATGGGCTTTTGAAAGATATACTTGAGCGGATCCATCCTTGAGATGAGAAAAGTGGTATATGCACACAAATAATATCTTAACTTTTGTGCGACCTAAGTCAAGGCACAACAAGTACGTTCTAATAAAGTATACCGAGCTTTGTAAGGTGTAAACCGTTTGCTCAAGTAATATATGACCTGCTCTTTCCTCCCAGTTTCATCATGTTGTCCTAGTATATATCCAAATGCATTGTCTGACATAGACAAATATAGCTACAATGGTCTGCCAGGCTCGGGAGGCACCAAAACAGGTGGACTAAACAAATACTCCTTAATTCTATCAAAAGCTTGCTGACAATCTTCTATCCATTTGGTAGCAACATCCTTCTTTAGTAATTTGAAGATCGGCTCAACATACTTCTTGGTCTTCTTAATTATATCAGTTGATTATGCAATAAATCAACTGATATAAGTAAGAAGACCAAGAAAACTCATTAAATCCTTTCGACTTTTTGGAGGAGGCAAGTCTTGGATAGCCTTTACCTTTGAAGGATCCAATTCTATTCCTATTATACTCACAATGAAACTCAATAATTTGTCGGTAGGGACACCAAACGCGCAATTTACAGGATTTAATTTCAGAATGTATTGCCTTAACCTATCAAAGAACTTCTTCAAATCCATCATGTGATTTGAGCTTTTTCGTGACTTGATAATGACATCGTCTATATAGACCTCAATCTCTTTATGGATCATATCATGAAAAATGATAGTCATAGCTCTCATGTATGTTGCCCCTGCATTTTTGAGTCCAAAAAGCATCACCCGATAACAATACATGCCCCAAGGTATGATGAATATTGTTTTCTCTGCATCTTCTTCATCCATAAGAATCTGATGATAGCCTACAAAGGAATCAACGAACGACTACAACTCGTGCTTAGCACAATTATCAGTATGTATGTGAATGTTTGGAGGAGGAAAATCATCTTTTGGGCTGGCCTTGTTGAGATCCCGATAATCTACACATGCTCAGATCTTTTCATCTTTCTTCAACACTGGCACTATGTTAGCCAATCATGTGGGATATTTCGTGACTCGAATGATATTGGCATCAAATTGATTAGAAACTTCTTCCTTGACCTTTAAACTCAAATTTGGCTCGATATATCTTGTCTTCTGCTTTACTGGAGGGTAGGATGGATCAGTTGGTAACTTATGTGAAACAATGTTTGTGCTTAGCCCCGGCATATCACCATAGACTATGCAAACACATCCATATATTGTCTCAACAACTCGATGAGCTCTGCCCTTTGAGTCAGAGTCAAATGGACACTGATTCTTGTTTCTCTTACCACCTCCAAATCTTCCAAATTTATTGCCTAAGTTTCATCCAAATTTGGTTTTTCCTTGTTCTCAAAATGTTCAAACTCTTCAGTCACCTCTTCAGGCTGCGTATCTTTTTCATATTCTACAATATCTTGTTCACTGCTTGAGGTTCATTCACTTGTTTCATAACATGTCACATCCTTAATATCAGCGATTTTAATAGTTTGCTTGATAAAAAAAAAGAAGAAAAATAAAATAAGCTTAATAACTTTAAGGACCAAATTTTAAAATTTAAAACAAATGATAGTTTAAAATTTAAAGCAAAAGTATAGTTAAGATTTTACATTGGAACTTTCAAAAGATGGAGGCAAAACACATAAAATTCATGAACATGATTCAGGCCTCAATTTTGAACTATGTTGTTTAGATTCTAATACAATCATCTACCAAGATTCCCAGAGAATCGGGGGTAGGCTACAAGTTTAATTATTTAAAGCGTCTTTCGGCTTAACATCCCATGTGGTGAGGCTCTTGGTGCAATCTTCCACGATCATGTTGCACTCTGCTTCTTCAATAAACAAGTTTTTGAGTCTTTCCATGAAGTTGTCTTCAGTGGCTTCTTCTAATCCTTGTACAACAGATGCTTTGAAAAATGACTGATTCAATGATGGGGTTGTGGCAAAGGACTGTCACTTGTCCTTTTGAGACTAACTGATGAAGCTTTTTCACTCTTAGGCTCGTGCCCTAGACCAAAGGTGTGTTTTTAACCAAGCAACTGAATTGGTTCCACTATTCTATCCAAATTCACCCCAAGACCTCGACCAAGCACAAACCCATTTTTCAACAATTCCCAAGCTACCATCATAAGTGCCCGTGGTAGTTTCATCCTTTCGAGTTGAGTAGAACACATAATCGCCCTGGTATGGAATATAGATCCATCTAACTCTTCCAAATTCTCAATTATGGGGATTGAGTTATTAGGATGTACTGAAATTACTACCATCTCCATTAGAAATGATTTCTTAATGATTCCAAACAAATTTCATAGTCTGGTGAAGAGTAGAAGGGATCGCAGCACCCATGTGGATCCAAGGCCTTCCAAACAATAAATTATAATTAACAGATATATCCAACACCTGAAATTCTATCATACACTCCCCGGGCCAAATTTGTAGTGGCAATTTAATTTCTCCAATGACTCCCCTTTGAACCCCATCAAAACCTTTAACCCTCGCCTGATTTTCTCGAATTCTCCCGATATCTACCCCTAAAGCTTGAAGGGTAACAAAAGCACATACGTTAACAACAAAACCATTATCAATCAGAACTCTAGAGACAAACTTATCCCTGCATCTAATGGTGATATTTAGAGCTTTTTGTGCCCCAAGCCTTCAGGTGGAAGCTCGTCATCACAAAAAGAAACTTTATTAGCTTCCAAAACCTGTCCCACCATGGCTGAAAAATTCTCGCTTGTTGTATCAGCTGGAACATAAGCCTCACTTAAAACTTTTTCCAAAGCACATCTATGAGTTGCAGAGCTCATCAATAATGCCATCAGAGAAATTTGAGCGGGAGTTTTCTTCAACTGTTCAACCACAGAATACTCCTTAGTTGGCGTTTTCCTCCAAAACTCTTCCACTTCGCCCTCTATAACTACTTTTTTTGGGTTATTTTCCTTAGATGGTCCTCCTCATGCAATTTCTCTAAGAGCATAACAATGTCCAAATCTTGTCATTCCAGCTGCAGCAGTCTCCACAACTATCTTCTCCTTTCCTTTGCTCTTTGCATCGGTCAATTAATTCTGAGGAACTACTTTATTATTAAAAGAAGGTGATTGACAAACTAAGGCAGTTATTTAAGGCCTGGTAACAAGAACTTCCACCTCAATTGGTGCTCATAGTTGGATTGTGATTATGGGAGCAATGAAGGCTGATGTGGCAATATTTTCCTCCTTTTTGATAGATACAATGGTCCTTTCCAAATTACATTCTTCATCAATGGTGATTATGTTCACATTCCTATGATTTGGCAGAGGATTGTTGTTGATGTTAGGGGCAGCATCTTTGAGTGGAATGACTCCTTCCTTAATCAGCATCCCAATCTTATCTTTGAGAGTAAGGCAATTTTCGGTATCGTGTTCAGCAACTCAAGAATGATAAGCACAATGTTTACTCTTGTCATACCATCCTGGAAGGGGATTGGGAACCCATCCTGGTATTGGTTATAGTATTCCTGCAGTTCTCAACTTTTCATATAGTTGGGACAAAGGTTCAGTTAAAGGGGTATAGGTTTTGGTTGGTCTTTTTGTGAAATATGGGCGAAGCCTGGGTGCATTTAATGGGTGAGTTTATGGTGGGTAATGGAGTTGAGATGGATGCTTAGATTGATATTGTGGTGTGTTTGGATAGATAGGTGCTCGAGGTGGACGATATGTTGTTTGGGTCGCATAAACAAGATAAAGGGCAGGTGAAGGTTGGTAATAAGCTGAGGTGTTTGGGTATACTGACCATAGTATGAGGGTTGTGGCGGTGGATTTTTGTAGGTTAACATTTGGTTAGGCCTTCAATTTTGGATGGTCATAACAGCGGACACTCCATCTTTCTTCTTCTGAAGGGCTCCTCCCATTGAATCTGACTGAATTTCCTTATTTGTTGTTGGTAGGGCTGACAGGTTAGTAATTCTTCCTGAATTGTTTCCTTCTTCCAAAGCTTCCCAATTTTAACAAGATCTGTGAATTTTGCACCTGTCATAGGAACATCTTTTCATAATACATGTTATCTTGAGCTTTGATAAATATGTCCTTCATTTCATTTTTATCCACCGGGGGTCAAACTAGCTGCTTCAAATCTCCAACGATTGTTTTCTTTTTCAACTTTTCAAGGTAAGACAGATCGGGTATAATTTCAATGTTAAACCAAAACCTTTCTATAAAATCCTCTGCCATTTTACTCCAATTATGCCACTTCTTCGGGTTTTCCTCAATATACCAAGTTAATGCATCTCCAGTTAGATTTCTAATGAACAACTCCATCCTTATGGCCTCACTCTACCTACTCCGACCAACTTATAACTATAAGACCTCAAATGATTGAGAGGATTTCCTGTGCCATCAAATATCTCAAATTTAAGTGGCTTGTATCCTGTAGGTAACTCAATATCAGGATGAACACACAAATCTTCATATTCAAGCCCCTCATGTCCCTTGTGAACTTGGATGTTTTTCAGTGCTTCCTTCAAACTCTGAATCTCTCTAGCTATATTTTCATCTTCTCTTGACCTTGCTTTTCTCTACATTTCCTCATATGGATCGACTTCTGGTACAGTTGGCATTTGGGCAACACAAGGTTGAGCTTCCTCTACATATACTTGTGGCACATATTGCGTGTTAATTGCAACATGTACCACCGGTATATGTTGGGCTGCATATATTGTTGGGTGAGCGGGGTAGTTTGGATAGGCGGGATTTGTTTGGATAGGTGAAGTTTGGGTGAATGAGGTAGTTTGTATGCATGAATTTTGGACAAATGAGGAAGTTTGGGTGGATGAGGTAGCTTATATGCATGGATTTTAGACAAATAAGGAAGTTTGGGTAAGTGGAGCCTGGGTCAGTGTGGTGGAGGGTAATGGATTGATTTGTTGTGAGTTACCTTGTAGTAAATTGAATTGTTGGGAGTTGATAGCTTGTTTAAGAGTAGTTGGCTTGGTTTTATGAAGGGAGGGATTTGGTGGAATAGGAATAGTTGGGTTAGTTTTATGAAGAGAGAGATTTGGTGGAGAAATGTCAACAAGTGGAAAAGGTGGTGAGATGGTTGAATTCGTTCCCTGCTCAGGAAGTGGTATGTTCAGGTTGATTGACAAATTGGTAAGATTTTGAAGTCAATCGATTTCATTCTGCATATTAGCCATTTGTTGTATTAGGCTAGAGATACGCTCATCATAAGGAGTTAAATCCCTTCCTTCTAAAGCTATGAGTTCATCATCTGGAATAATGAAAAGTCCCAGACCACTTTGATCACATGCATCTGAATCAGTCATATATGTGCACGATCGAGCTTTTGACCTTGTGTAGTATGGGTGATTCGCCAGCTTAGAGTCAATGCAAATCAACCTTTTAGAAAATAAAGTGAAACCTTTATCTTTCTTTATCTAAGGAAGGATAAAAAAATGTTAGTATAAAGCGGAGAATCATTGCTTCAATAACATCAAATAATAAAGCAAATAATACCAAAAGGGAGAAAATATGTATTATATAGCAAATAAATCACAAAGTCAACAAGTATGTCCTAGTATGCAAGGGACCTCTTTAATGCCAGAGGTAGGCTGAAACATCAAATATACGAAATTATGATAGATTGGTTCAAGTCATTGAGGCAAATTGAGTTTGAAAGATAAAATAAAAGAGTACAAAGAAAATATGACATAATACAAGATCAATATTACAATAACACAACATAAGGAAAATGCTAAGACTTGGCCTAGATTTGCTTTTGATCAAGACGGTGGAGTAGATGAGGACGACACTTCAATGTTGCTTAGTCCCGCTTTCACATTTTCCAAATACTGCATTATGTTCACCATTTGAACCCACATCTTTGGAGTGATTGTGTTAGTTTTGAGACGAGTGTGTCATATCCAAATTGTCATCATGATATCTTCAAAACCTTGCTCACATCCTGGGCTTATGCTATAGCGGGCTTCTCGAAGCCATGCTTGATATTCCGGAGTTGCTCTTACTGGTCCATTTCCTAGCTTTGTTGTGATAACATTATCCCATTCATAAAGAATCTCTCCAATTCTAGGGACTTTAAAGTCCGATCCAAAGGAAATTTCAAAAACTCTCATGTTTTCTCGAAGAGGAATTACTTGTGTTTGATCAAACTGTTGGAGCACGCGTATCGGAGCATATGGCTGAAGTCCTTTTAATCCAATAAGTTCGATATAGTATAACTCTCCTCATCTTATATATACAATGGAACGTGAGAGTAATGGATACTTCCACTAAATTTGGTCGCTAGTGCTGGAAACCAAGATTCATGCCAATCACTAGTACCAACTAGAGCCACAAATCGTTTCATCCTATCGTAAAAACTGTCAATTCGATTGGTATCACTATAACATATGTCCACTATATTTTTACATTGGTAGAAATGCTTTATTGCCCATATTTGCAAAAGAAGAGTACAACCTTCAATGAAGTTTGTTTCTTCTCTTTTACATTTCCCAAGAGCTCGAAGTATTCCTGCTAAAATCATCGGGACTAAGGTGAGTTCTTTGCTATCGATCCCTCAAAAAGTGTTTTAGCCATAGAACATATGCAAGTACTAATCTTTCCATATTATCTTGGAAACACCAAAGTCTCAAGTAAAGTCATCACAAATGTTATATGTTGCCTAGATTGCCAATGGCCAGAAGTGCAAGAGAATTCCTTTTTGAACAATTTTGTAGCTATCTGGATGCCCATATCTCTCGTACAAATAATCTAAAGAAACCCAATTGTGTTCAAAGCATCCCAGATTTTTGGTATTCTTCAATCCTAAGTAACGAAGAAACTTTCTTCCTAATTGACTATGTGGGACAATTTGACCTCTCCTTTGTTACTTCAAACTAGTGAAATAACTTATTTCCTCCAATGTAGACGTTAACTCAAAGTCTTTAAACATAAATACAACATGGTCGGGATACCAAAATAAAACCAATCCTCTAACTACGTGCTTGTCGGGAGAGATACTGAATAACTTAGTGAGAAACCCCATCCTCTTCGTAATAGTTAGTTTTCACCAAGGCTGAAACCTCCCCACCATACTTTCAACTGTATGGGATACCTTCAATCATTCTAATTTGGGGAATTGGCGGGATGGGATCCATCCTACAATACAAAGTAAAATAAAATAAAAATAATTTCCAAACATATTATGCCAAAATCGAACTTGGATCCATCTATTATGATCACGTTGCACAGAATATGCTTTGTTGTTCATTGGGTTGTGAAACCCATTGACATGTGGTGGATTTCCTAAATGTGGAGTTGATGCCGAACATCAACCCACCTAAGGTAACATGCATGCATGACCTAAATTAATAGGGGCGGTATAGCTCTATCCTATGTTTTCTAAGATTTGGCTTACTAGACAATAGGTTCCCTAGCAGACAACTCGAGAGAGGAGGCTACGTGGCCACACAAAAAAAGATTTGGACGCTTCACGCATATGCCAACTCTCCTAAATTTTGGATTTTTTGAAAGACGATTGCGGGTACGCAAAGCACACATCATTTGTATGTGTAGTTTCAAGTTTCCAGGATTGGAGAAAGTATGAGCAGAATGATAGTTTATATAATGCAAATAAATAAATTATATAAAATAATAGCAATTAAACAAATTACATCTTGTAAATAAAATGCCAAGCAATTAATACTAAAACAAGTAATTAAAAATATAAAACAAACAAATATTAAAATGTTGATTATTAACGTAAGTCTGTTATGGTTTAGAACCTAAAATCCCCAGCGGAGTCGCCAAGCTGTTATACTCCATTTTAATCCGAAGTCAAATGGTGTACAACATATTGGTGATTCCTGAATGATTAAACTTAAGGAGTCGCTATCTAATTATTTTTAAGGTAAATTAGGATACCTATTTTTTTTCTAAAGTATTGCTAAAGTTAACTCCATTCTGAGGTTTACTTAGCCAGTGTGATTCTAGGTAAGGGTTCTAATTATCCTAAAAAAAAGAAGTTAGGCATCTTTTAAGATTCGTTAAAAATGATTCCCGACCAAACTTATGTTAATGAATTTAGGACTAATTTAGATTCTAAAAAGTATTTAAATAGTCAAGAAAAATAAGTTAGAATA
>JAOTQR010052993.1:3656-14453 GCA_025774065.1 Solanum ossicruentum
TTTTTAGCTTAATCTAGGCATCTTTTATTTTTCTAGCACCCGGTACATGATTTTTCTTCTTTTTCTCCTCCTTCCAAACTCACCTCCTTATTTTTGTGATTTTATCCTTTCACCAGCCACCCTCAAGTTAGGCTTTTAGCCTGTGGTGAAGTACACATTATCTATCCTCCAAACAAGGGCCACTTTTGGGTAGCTACCTTCAACTTAGACTTTTTGCCTCAGTTAAGGTTCACATTGCTCAAGGAAAGACCAAGGTAATTTCCGAATTTTTCACTAGATAAGGCTAGGTTAATTAAGTGTTTAGAATGAATTGGTACATGTAAGGCCCAAATATTTGGAACAAGGGATAAATCATCATTTTGTTGGCTATTTTAGGTTAAAGTGGACTAATTAAAGAACAAAGCCTAAGATCCTTTCCTAATCCATTTAATCTACAATCTAACTTATAGTAACAGGGTAAGTTCTGAATTAGTACAAAATACATGAATCTAGCAAAATAAGCTCACATTCACATGGCATTGCATACATTATCAAAAAACTCACAAATCATGTTTCTATCTCAATTTACCCTCACTTATCAAAACAGATGTTGCAAACACCTAAACATGCATAGTTACTATCTAGCTACTAACCAAATTTTTTAGTGGCTACCATGTTTTCAAAACAAAAGATAGGAACATGCTATATGCCAAAAATATTAGTACTATATGCAACACATATTATCTAAACATCCTAAGCATGCCGGTTTAACAGAATTTAAATATCCACGAGGAAAAAGAACACATGCAAGAAAACCTCGGGATCAAAAATTATAGTAGTTATGGACCATAAACTACTCAGACTTCACTAAGGCCCATAACTACCCACATCCCATCGAAAAAGATGTGCATTGTTCCTAATGTATAAAATCAATCAAAACTAGAATCTAAAGGGTCATAAACAACCTAGGCTCCTAGGCGCCGATCGCTGGTTGTTTCTGGCTATCCCCCTACTGTGAGGTAGTCTCTTCAGCAATAGTACTCTGTCCAGAGGGGCCAATACCCCTCAACCTATCATGCTCATGAGCTAGATGCATCTCCTTCTCATACCTCGATCTCCTTACGACAAGCTAGAACTCCTAATCCTCTGAGAGCTTTACACATACATTTCTCTTCTCTAGATCCTCATCCGTGCAATGGCTCATCCTGAGGAAAGTCATTGTAGGCTCCTCAGAGGAAAATAAATCCAACATCGACATCGTAGAAGTCATCTCTGGTAGTGTGATTAGTACTGCTAATGTGTTGTTATATCAGCCCAGAGTTGCTAGATCTCTGACTGCAGGGCTGACAAATATGAGCCTCGGCCAATGTTCTGTACCCACTCCTCAAAAGCATCGATACAGGATGATGGAAATACGATCCTGAATAGTAGCGACAGTGAATGCCTGACTCCGAACCTCTGAATATGCAATAGTATGTCGATCCCATGGCCTAATCTGCTAAATAAGCTGAGTCAATTAGGCCTCAGCATGTGATAATCTCTGTACCATGGCTTGAATAGAAGCGGCGGACACGTAGACCATGCCCGTTATAGGAGTCTGTGAAGTAGTGGCCTCTGCTATGGTAGCAACAATATTGGGCCCTCTCTGCTTATTTGCACCATACTGCAGGGCCCTTTCCTCTATAGTAGTAGTAGCAGTGGTAGTGTCTCTCTCAAAACCCCCAGGTGGTGGCGCTGGGGTGAAATCTCTTGCGGAGGTGGAGGTTGTGTCGCCAAAGTACCACTAAATTCTCATCAGCCTTGATCAGGCTGGGCTCCAAAGTGTGCTAAGATTTAACTAACTAGTCTAGCTGATGAAAAATGTCCACCATAGACTCTACACAAAGTCTGTAGATCAAACAAAGGAAAGGGATGGAGGTAGCCTTCTTTAGTGCGGCCTCATGTATCTGCTTGGCTTCGAGGCGGGCCCAATCTATATCATAGCCAACTAAGATGCTGGCAACCAAAATTGCATGCTCTGGCATAAGAGTATTAGATACCAAGGTCGGTCAGATGCGTGATCAAACAATGGCCCACCAAAATTTAGCTGAGAAGTTGAGTAAAGCCTTGATGATAGGTTCCATATGGGTGTCGACCCAAGCAGGTTCCGGACCCTGCTCTACAATATAACTAGGTGACCTATCTAAAATAGTGGTCTGATGCTCAGGATCCTTCATAATCAATGGGTTCCTGGCCTACCCCAACCTGTAATCAAACTCTAATATGGATTTGGGGGCACAAAATTTAGTACAAAAAAGCATACGGCAGATAGTCTCCTCTGAAATGTCTACTCGCTAACCTCTCACTCGTGTCTCTATCAACCTAGGCTGAGTGAGAGGTTTCTTCCCCTTGGGAAGAGAATGCTGGATGATGGCTACATAGGATGCATAAAACTCCATCACTAGCATCGGGGAGTATCGACCAAGAGACTCTGTCAGCCACATGAGTCCATAACGAATCATTGTGTCATGTAGATTAGGTTACTGCTAAGTCCATCAGAAATCACCCTACTCCTCATAGATAGAACGGGTCAGCTTGCCCCGCTCCTTTGGCTGCATGCTCTCTAAATATATCACTTCCATGCCCTCGATACACCACTGGTTAATAGAGATATCCAGTGCTACTGATGATAATGGTGCGGTAGAGGACTCGATATTTGCTCTTTCCTCAGAGCCCTCCTTAGAACAAGACTCCTCTCCAAATGGAGTCATATGTGGCATGCCGCTCCTACTCTCATCACTAACTTCCTCTTCAGACTGGGAAGGATTAGCAACCGAAGCTTGAGTACGCCCGGCTTTGACTGCAAATCAGATCTGTGGTATTGCAGCATTTGGGTCCGTTCTAACATCGATGATCTCTAGTGACCTACTCAGCTAAAGGGTTTGCTCGTCACTCGAATGTTCGTCATCTGAAGGCTCATCCCTGAGTTTTCTCCTCAGAGCCTCAATCTCACACATATACCTTTTGGGGCCATAATAACTGAAACATAGACATAAATGGATCATTGTTAGCCCCAAGAATCAAGAATTGAAATGCAAAACTTATTTAAGTATAGTTGCAGAAGGGCTCTACGAAAGCCCCTTTACAAGTCATAGTGAACACTATGAGTCATAAAATGCTCTTGTAGACCAGTAGTTCAAAATAATTTTTGTCACTAGAAAAGTCTACGAAACCAGGTATGACTCGTAAGGTGGCTTATGAATCATAGACTGCAGTCATAGAGAACTCCAATTAATAATTAGATTTAGGCAGGAGTTAAGAGACCTATCTACGAGTCGTAAAATGATCTACGAGTCGTAAAGTGATCTACGAGTCATAAAGTGATCTACAACTCATAGAAGGTCTCATCTAATGGAAAATCAGAAATATCAAGTTTCTGAATTTCAACACGACGGGCAATTATCACCCATAGATTCTCTACGGGTCATAAAAGACACTCGTGGACCATAAATCTTAGTCACTTGAGTTTCTTAGTCCATCACACGGACCCCAAAATATATTTTCAATAACTAATTCTATCAGCATCGAAGCAAGAATACAAGCACCCACACGATTTCAATCATATAGCCTTACCCCTAATAATTTCAACATATAGTCACCCTACCAAAAAATGATTAAGCATCAATTGCCCCACAATTTCGAACATATCAATTTGACTTAATTAGTAACATGATCCTATGTCATCAATCACCAATTCACAATTGTAAACCATTCAATATTCAATCAAACATGGTGAATGACCCAATAGGCACAAACAATTAACATTCATAAGGCCACACTACCCAATTCCGGATTCAAATAATCAATACAACTAAGGACAACCTTATTTCACATTGCACAATTCAATTTTGTTCAAAGATTACATGTCTAAATACCAAACCCATCATAATCATCAAATCAAGTAATTAAAAATAAGGTAAATTAGAGATTTAAATTAAACCAAGAACCACAAATGGAGATTAACTTGAAGAAAAGAGAAAAGGTGATTAATATAAAAACCCTAAGGTTGCCAAAAGTCTTGCCGGAAAAATGATTATGGTGGCTAGAAATTTGATTGGAGAAACAAGGAAAGAATCGAATGGGTGATGTTTAGTCAATTAGGTCCAATGTGGGGTCAAAATAATTTAACCCCTCATTTTATACCTTTACTGGGTTAGTGGTAAATTAATTGTGCCTGGATCTACGAAACCCTGACTACGAGTCATAGATGACTTCACGGCTCGTAAGTCATGGTTCCATAGAACCCTCAAAACTTAGCAAAATTTTAAAAAACTTACTTGTATCCACGAACCCTATTCAAGTTTCATAGGTTGATCTACGAATCATAAGTTGGCTTATGCAATGGAGTGCACAATTTTCCTGCTTATTGGAAATCTCTATGAGATGGGGTACGAGTCGTAAGCTGAGTTACGACTCATAGACCCAATCGTGTAAACTTAGATTGATGTTTTTCTTAGCCAAATTTGCTTAGTCCTATACCTGCATACTCTTCATGAAATATATTGTTACCCTATATGCAACCACCAATTATCCAAAATTACAATTAAAACATAAGAAAACAACTAGCTATGAATCCAAAAACTAAAAAATACACCTAAAACTTCGCTATTCCATGAAAAACCGTAAGTTGCCTCCCAAGTAGTACTTGATTTATTGTCGTGACACAACTTAGGCAAATTGGTTGCTCAGACTTCACCAATTGTCTAGACTTCACACTTGAGCTCATCTAGATGCTTCATGGAATGAAGGATATCAAAGACAACTTCTTCATCATTCAATCTAAACTTGGAGTTAACCAGCCACTAGAGCTCATCCAGTGGCTAGGAATGGTCTTCTCGAGATGATTGTGACATCAAAGTCAACCTCACAATCTAGAATCACAAAATCTATAGGGAATATGAATTTTTTCACTTTAACCAACACATCATAAAGTGTCCTATTCTAAGTCCTTTCTAAAATCCCATTCTAAGTCCTTTCTAAGTCTAGAGGAAAGTTAGGGCTTGAGAGAAGAGAAGAGAAGAACATAAGATTTGGTGAATTCAAGGGAGAATTCTTGAAGACTGATTGTTAAAGCTTTACCCCCCGTATGTAAGGCTAAACTAGAAACATGAGATTTTTCTCTCATGTGCCCCATAGATGGTCATGGAAGAGTTGAACGTCTATACACACATGATTCTTGATGTTTTTTTTAAACTTATATTAACTATATGTATGTTCTTACGTTCATGATCATCATAAACTTGTTTTCTTGAAATGAAACTGTTCAATGAGATATTTGTATAAACCCTATATGTTAACTTTGAAAGCATGTATGAATGAACCTAGGGATTGAGTCTAGAGCCTTGATTTGAGAATGTCGATTGTGATTGTGATGTGACAATGATGGTGAGTTGATAGAACTTGATGGTCCTGTGAGTCTCCATAAATAAACTCTAGTGCTTTGTCTATTCGATTATTTCTGAATTATTGTTTCAAGCCTTGACTATCGATTGAGATGCTGACTAATGAGATGATGAGAGTCTCTATGAGACTAATTAAATGATTAATGTCTCCATGAGGCTAATTGATATGGTTTGATAACAATGGATTTTCATATAAGCATTGAGTCATAGGACGAGTATCGAGCACTGAAAGAGTAAAAGTTAATCCAATTTGCACTCGTCAAACTACGTAGCAAACGTAGGTGAGGATTAGGACCATCACATTACATTATATGGAGGTTCCCTCTGGATAGAAGTACCTAAAATAATAGAGGACTTGTAGATTGCCATCTCCATTTTGGATTATCTATTATAGCTTCAATTTTCTTCTCTACCTGGCAAGTATGGAATGGTTGTGGCAACAACAACAACTTGTTGTACAATTGTTGGCTCATAAGTGATTGTTGTAGGATAAGAGAAACTCCCAGAAGTTCCCAAGTTGAGTACTCTGAGTCGTGATAAGATGAGATAAGTTGAGTTGAGTTATATGGAGTTGCGTCTGATTTGATTGAGGAAGTTTGATTAGTTGATGATCACTTGTCTACTCTTTATTCTTACTTTAGAAAGACAATTGACATGTTGATTGGTTACTATTCTGAGTTGATGATTGTTCCATATTATTCTACATGTTTCTGTTTCATTCAGTTATTTTACATATCGTACATTCCACGTATTGATGTCACTAAGCGCTGCACATTTAATGATGTAAATATAGGATTTAGAGATCGTCAACAGATGAATCATTGAGGATTTGATCAGTCAGCAGCTTGGTGAGCCTCCCTTACTTCGGATGAATCATTATATTTATTTCGTCTTAGTTTAGAGTTAGATTTATTTAGCTTTACTTTATTTGGATTTAAGATAGCGATGGGTCTACCATTGACACCGCTTGATAGTGATAGAGGTTTCATAGACTAGAGTCGGATGTTGATGTTAAGGTTGTGGAGCTAGTTCATTCTACTAACCTTTTTACTTATTATATCCTCTGAGACTAGATGATGATGTAACCATTTATTTCCTTATGTCTTCTACTGATTAGTAGAGAATATTGATTGAATGAATATAATGAGGCCAAGTGGTTCGCTCGAGAAGTAGCAATAGTCTCTGGGTGTCGGTCATGTCTTGGGTACCCTCTCGGGGTGTGACACCTACTTCTTTATTAGTAAAAGTGATTTTACAAGAAAAGAAACGAGAATGGGGTTCTTTTAAAAGCAATATTTTTATCAGAATGCCTTGTAATAATTATTTATGCCAACATAGAAACTCCATTATTAATTTTCATTTAGAGAATGATAAAAAGTTTCTAATAAAAAAATATTTTTCTTTCTTAATATCTTCGATCTGAAGAAAGATAAATATTTTCAACTAAAATAATCATCATTACAAAAAGAATGTGTGTAAATATAGATATATTTATCCGAAAGGATACTTTTAACCCATTAAATAACAATAAAGATATTTTTGGACCAAATATTGACAATCAAGGCAGGTTTTAATCAAACAATTTACTGAGGGTATTTTTGTTTGTTTCACACAATTTAAGAAATTTTTTTCTCTTTTTTATTTTAGCTTAAAACAAAGTGCTTATAAGCATTTAATTAATTTATCCAAACATTCAGAAAATATTTAAAAGCTAGTTTGACATAAAAACACTAAAAATAAGTTTATCCAAAATGGGCTCTTACTTGAAAGATACTTAATTTTTTGAGAAATTTTCATAAATAGTTACTAATAAGTATCTCACTTATGCTCTTTAGCTACAACTTACCTAATGGTGCTTCATTGGTCTAGTTTTGTTTACTAAAGATAATTCTGTTTGTATAATTTATTGTCAAATATACATATTCATTTATGTAATTTGTTACTTTTATACAAACAGGGTAAGAATATACAAGTTTTGTATTTGTTGTATTTAGAAATTTTTTTTACAACTTATACAAACTAAATATATCAATGTGATGATTATATACAAGCTATGGCAAGCTTACACATATTCTAGATTTATATAATTAGGAAAATTTTAGATTTATATATGAGGAACTGAATTATATAAATTTTGAATTTATATAATTCGGACCTATGGGTTATACAAATGAAAATGATATTTCATAGCCATTTTCACTAAACACAACATTACAATTACAAAAAACTAAAATTGTATTAACAAATTTACTAGTTTATGTTTGCTTAGTTTTATTTAGCAGACAATTACACAGGGTGTCCCCCAAATGCAGTTGTCTTGATTTTCCCCCCAATAAAAGAAGTCTTATAAAAAAGTCTTCCTTCCACTTTAAGTTGAGTCAAAGTACTTTTTCACCTTTCTACACTTAAAATATTTTTTTAGACAACTCTCTATGCTCATAGGGAGTAACTAGTCATTTTGAAGTTCTTAGTCTAAGCCTTATATTTAAAGCAAAAATTATAGAATATCTCATAAGTTAGACATAGTGAAATAGTGTAAATATTTCCCTTATCTATGTTTTGCGTATAAGGCAAAAGTTATTGCATTCCTCATAAGTTAGTTACAATTGTTCAAAATATTGCTCATGGGCGAAACTTGTTATTTGAAGCCCTTGCGCTAAATTACATCTAAAACAAGACTTATAGAGTATCTAATAAATCAATAAACAATGTAGTAGTATCAAGTCTTACCCACGGGGCTTTACATATCGTTTGGAAGTCCGTGGACTAACAAGCGTACATCTATGGCAATAGTTATAGAGTATCTTATAAATCAAAACACAATGTGATATTTGTCAAGTCTTGCCCATGGAGCTTAACTTGTTATTTTTAAGTCCTTGGGCTAAGAGACAAGAGTTATTTATATATATGATACATCAAGACATAATTTAATAGTGTTAAGCGTAATGACCCTGGTTTAGGAGCCCTGAGTACAGAAAGATTGGCCTAGAAAATGATCTAGAGTCTATTTTACGAGGTGAACTATGGCCCGTAAGTTAACATATGACCCGTAGGTTTCGTGCTTAAAACATTATACTTCAAGAAGGAGAAAAGTTCTCAAGTTTGGGGTAACCCATGGTCCAAGTGTTGGTCCTAGGAGACTTTACGACCCGTAGATAGTTTCATGAGAGGGACCGCAGATATGAAGGAAATTTAGAGTTTTCAGGAAAGTGACTACGAGTTATCAGACAACCCATCGAATGGGTTATGGCCTATTGGATCCTTTTTGTTAGTGAGGCCAAGGAAGTGAGGAAAAATGGTTAAGTCTGGAAGGACTCTATGAGTCCAACCATGACCCAGAAGATATTTCATATTTCATATTGATGCTTTATGGTTTTTTGTCTAGCAAATTCAGTTTTTAGGATTGTCAGATATGTCAATAGATGAAGGGACTTATGGCCCGTAATCGAGGTCTCATATGTCAGTCTCGACAATTTTAATGAGGAGCAATTTTGTCATTTCTATCTTTTCTATTCCTATGCTACATTATTCGGAGGACGAGAAAGGGACGCTATTATAATAACCTTAAGCCCTGATTCCCTTTTTCACTCCTCCATTCTTTACTCTCAAAATTTCTAAGCCAAAAAGGGACTCTCAAGAACAAGATAGGTCAAGGCTAGCATTCCATGATTCTTCCTCAATCCTACAAGTTTATTTCTCTCCAGTTCTTCCAATGTATGTGAATTGATTTATGGGTATCCTTTCACCCATAAAGTTCCCAATAAGTATTTTACCTTTTCTTTAAGTTCCTCAAGTTAATGTTGATGTTGCCCAAGCTACACCTCCTTTATGAAGCTAAAGCGATTGTTGTCAACATATATAATCTAACCAAGGTTAGGGTCGAACCCACAAGGAATATGATAGACTTAGAAGAATTCAGTTGCAATTGGGTTTGATTAACCGACTTATCTCCCCAAAGAGGGGTTTATAATAACTATGAAAAGTAATGCTAAGCTAAAATAAGTGTTACACCAATATGAAGAGGAACTAGGGTATTATGTTTCCCATTATTCCCTAACTTAGTATTACCAGATAATCGAATTTCTTTCTAGTGTGTAGCATGCAAAGCGGTAGGTAAGTTTACAAAATCCTTTGGCTCAAACGAGAGCCAAATAGCACTACATGATTTGGTCCATTCTTGCAATGTGACATTACTAAACCTTACCTATTGTTCTAGTACAACCTTCCATTAGCCCAGTTCGATTGATTAGATGAGAAACATCAATCAAATCCTATAAATTAATCTCTTTTCTATTCACTACTACATTGATCCGGTCAGTAATACTAGCCGAGTTCTAATGTTGGCCACCATTAGAAAGCATTTAATATGAAGAGAATTAATTAACACATACTTGCACACTTTTCAAGAATTATGAATTATCCGATTTTACCTTGTTAGTTCTTCATGGTTCCACAATCTTAGTTGTGGATTTAGCTACTCATGATCAGTGTAAATATAAGACTTATGAATTTGAATAACATAATTGAGCAGTTACACAAGAGAATTAAGTACAAGAAATCAAAACTCTTCAATGAGAATCATAAGACTGAAATTAAAAGATGAAATAAACTTTTAAAAGTGTTTCTTAAACTATCTAATGTACCTCTACTATTCCTTCTCCGTTCTCTATGAAAAGTAACCTAAAAACCTATTTACAGTCTTTAAAATACAAAACCAAAATGAAATAAGATAAGTGGTTCAGCAGGCTCTACGAGGGTCTCTACGAGCCGCATAATAGTTTACGGCCCGTAGGTGGGCTTTCATGGACTGTTGCTTCTATTCTGCAGTTGTCTTCTACGACACCCTTCTATGGCTCATATAAAGTTCTATGGACCATAAGGGGTTTCATCTAATGGATTTTTAGCAAATCCCCACCTTCTGATCGTCAGGGGATGATACCAAGTCTACGGCTCATCAACATGTTCATAGACTTAATTTTAGAAATCCACCCTTCACTAGAACTGTACACAAAACCCTCTTTATGGCTCGTAGAATCCTCTGCAGCCCATAAAAGGTCTCATGGAACTTAAACTTCAGCAACTTTTGGACACTTTGCCCAAAAATTAATGTCAACCCTAAAATCCTGCAAAACAAACATAAAAGCACATTAAACCTACTAACATTGTATTGAGTACACATAAAAATTTCAAGTTTTTAGGATCAAAAGTATTGTATTTTGACAGCACATCAAGACCCTCAACTTAAAATTGTTGTTTGTCCTCATGCGACTGATTCGATCTACATAAGCAGAATAAAGACACATAGACCTCAATATATTTCACACCCACCCTAGGGTCGTGACCAGTGCCCTATAGGGGCACCTAGACACATACTAAA
>JAOTQR010053013.1:0-14452 GCA_025774065.1 Solanum ossicruentum
TGTTATTTAAGAGGATTTTCTCTTCTTGGTTGGATGAATTATGAAGTAAGACTTATGTTTTTAACAAGGTATAGTTTTTTAGTGATATAACTAAGATGCTGCACCACTTTTACATTTTGCAAAAGTAAGTTCATATAGGATATCACAATTGTGTTCTTAATACGAACTTGTGGGTTATTGGATGGGAGGCGATTGCCTCATGTCCTTAATGACTGCTTTGGTACTGTTATTAAACTATTTTAACTCTATTTTTATGTATGTATGTGTTGTGGACAGTTTGGGTAAAGTTGAAACAGGTTTGGAATTGTCGACATCAAAATGTGGCAAAAGGACGAAACGTTATGCCGCCTATTTGTATGTTGCGTAGAACTGTATGTGTTATACTTCGTGGACTGTTGTAAGACTTTTATGGCCCTAGAATAGGCTACACATGATATTATATGAGAATGTGTATTAGAAAATATGATTAGGGGAGGAAAGGTTGAAAGAATACGCTCGGGTTTATAAATACCTACTTGCTGCCCGTGTGTGTTTTTTTATGAGTTTGGGCTACCAAGGCATATCTATTGGATGCTAATTCTAGTTTTATCACTTACTGTTTTGTAGGTACGTATTTGGAGGAAGGGAAGGTTATCTCAAGGTAATAGCAAGGTTGTACAGCGAAGTATGTAAGGCTACTTGATTTCGTATTATTTGGCATAAAACATAGATCCCTCCTGGGTACATAAAGGCATTACTAACTCCGACACAACTATTAACAGTGTCTCCACTCTTTCACATGTTAATATGCTTTCATACATAGTCACCTTCAAACTTACATACATACATGACACTAAGTTACATGAATTCTTCTTGCTAAATAGAGTTAATGAGTTGTTTCATCTCACACGCATTTCATTATTTGTGTAACATACTCTTTTCATTGTCATATTGTCTTATATGATTATCTACATATCACATGCTACATCTGTAGTCCTGCAGCTCCAATATTATGACCACAAAGAGAATCATCTCAAAGGTAATTGAAAGGTAAAGTATATTGCTTGTTGATGGGTGGTAACATGAGGGGTGGAAGAGTCAACATGCCAGGGTTGATCCTATCACTGGGGGTAGCCCAAAGGGTTAAAGGAAAAGCCTAGCCATGGCTGATCCCGATATAGATTTACCACTGATCAACTAGTTATTTGTATTACATGCTATGCACAGATCTTACAGTAAAGGTAATGTAATTAAAAAAACATAAATTACATGATCCCACAATAAAACTAAGGATGGTCTCTTATCCTACAGCAGTGTGTAGCTT
This sequence comes from Solanum ossicruentum, assembly GCA_025774065.1. NCBI lineage: Eukaryota > Viridiplantae > Streptophyta > Magnoliopsida > Solanales > Solanaceae > Solanum > Solanum ossicruentum. The sequence goes on from JAOTQR010053013.1 coordinate 1,304, forward strand.
CATTTGAGTTATTACTTCATATATGGTATTTCTTGCCTTAAATATTCAATACATTATCTCGTACTGACATCCCTTATGGAGGACCTGCATGTCATGTTGTAGGTACAGGTGCGAGTAGCTTTCCCTAGTAGGAGTATAGGATTCCAACTGTTGTTACCAAGCTCAGGTTTCTTCGAAGCTTTGCATGTCTAGAGCTTATATTTTGTATTATAAAGTTAGTGAAGGCGAGGCCTGTCCCGACCCTTATCAGATACTTTCCCTTATCTAAAGATTTTGTAGACTATGTAAAATAAAGTGTGGTCATGTCTCGTACTTTAAACACCATGGCCCCAACGGCCAAGCCATATGCATTTCCTTTTGGTTATTATCACTGTTTATTTTCTTAAAGGCATGTTGAACATAGTAATCCCTTATACTATGCATAGAAAGAGCATAGATATAGGTTGGTTCTCCCGGGCCTTATCGATAACGGGTGCCAATCCGCCCTAACGAAACTTGGGGCGTGACAGAAGTGGTATCAGAGTGGGATGTCCTAGGGAGTCCACAAAGTCGTGTCTATATAGAATCTTGTTTATCGATGTAATGTGCACCACATTTATAAGTAGAAGGCTATGTGGCATTTAGGAGTTGTTACTTTCTTTTCGTTCTTTAGATCATGCCTTAAAACTAAGTGTAATAGGTGGATTGTGTCTAACCCCTAAATTGTTTTATACAGCAGGTATGCCAGAAACCAAGAAAAACAAAAGTAAAAGGAAGGGAGTAGAAGTGGTCATTGGTATACCCAGTCAGGTGAGATAGCAAAATAAGGTTCAAGAGGAGTCTCTGTCAAAGACATCTCCATCTCCTCTAGTTCCTGATGAACCCGTAAGTAGTGAAATTTCCCCAGAACTACCTATTGATGCTACCGTGCAGGATCTGAGAAATACAGTCCAATTATTGACTCGCATAGTTGTTGGCCAAGGTCAAAGGTAGGAAGGTCTAGTTATGTGTACAGGTGGTACAAATAGGGCAGCTGGCGTGAGGATACTTGGTTTCCTTAATTTGGACCCTCCATCCTTCACTGGTCATATTCTAATGAAGACCCCCAAGACTTTATTGATCAGATTCAGCACACTTTAGATGTTATGCATGTGAGTGGTACAGAGCAGTCGAGTTAGCCATATATAGGTTGAAAGGTATGGGTATATTGTGGTATAAAGCTTGGAAGCAATCTAAGGGTATAGATGCACCCCAACTACCTGGAAGGAGTACAAAGAGGCATTTCTTGACCATTACTTGCCATTAGAGATCCGAGAGGCCCGAGCAGATTAGTTCTTGAATCTACACTAAGGGAATATGAGCATGAGGGAGTATATCCTTTAATTCAATTCCCTGGGCAGGTATGCTCCTAATGTAGTTGCTGCTATGGCAGATAGAGTTCTTCGATATGTGGATAGATTGTACATGTATCTTGTCAAAGACTATACCATTACTTCTTTGAATAAAGACATAAATATAGCAAGAATGTAAGCTTTTGCACAGAAATTGGAGGATCATAGGCAAAGGAAAAGGACACAAGAGTTAAAAAAGGCACAGTCCAAGTGGGCCATATCTATGGGGCAGTTTTCACCACCCCAAGGTGAGCTTAGCCCTCCATTTTCCAATAGACATCCTCCAACTCTATAGCCAGTGCTCCACCACAACTTTAGGGGGTCCAGGAGTAATCCGTTTGGTTCAAGAAGTGAAGGGCAAGGCGCTCGAACAACGGGGTATTCAACAGGCCAGCAAATGAACCCTACGCAGCCTTGTAAACAATATGGAAGAAGTCATTCAGGTATATGTCATGTTGGGGAAGATGTTTCTTATTGGTGTGGTGCGCAAAGGGCACATGATGTGAGATTGCCCGAGGAGGCGTATGGATGATATAGCACAATCTACTGGGTCAATTATTACATCATCACTGGCAGAGCCTCCATTAGCTAGGGGTCAACAAGCACCTATGGGTCGTGGAAGAGGAGTTAGAGGGGAAGCTAGCTCTAGTGGAGTCCAGAATCGCACTTATGCTCTGGGGAGTCAGCGAAGTTTGGAAGCTTCACTTGATGTGGTCATAGGTTTATTGTCCATATATTCACATAATGTATATGCATTAATTGACCTTGTATCTACACTATCATACATCACCCTACTAGTTGCTGGAAATCTTAAGAGAACACCCAAATTATTAAACAAACCATTTGAAGTGTCTATACCAACCAGTGAATCTATTATGGCTAGAAGGGTTTATTATGATTGTGTAGTAATTATTTGTGACTGTGACACATTGGCTAACCTTATTGAGTTAGAAATGGCGGAAGTTGATGTTATAATGGGTATGGATATGTTAGCTTCTTGCTATACCACCGTGGATTGCTGAACTAAGAAAGTGTACTTCTTTTTTCAAAATGAGGCAGTTCTTGAATAGGAAGACAATGTTGGGGCACTAAAGAGTAAATTTATCTCTTATTTTAAGGCCAGAAAGATGATATCTAAGGGGCATATATGCCATTTAGTTAGAGTGAGGGATATAGAGGCAGAATCACCAGCTCTTCAATCAGTTGCAGTAGTGAATGAATTGTTGATATGTTCCTTGAAGAACTTCCAGGCTTACCTCTTGAATGAGAGATAGATTTTGGTATTGACTTACTTCCAGGCACTCAACCCATTTCCATCCCTTCCTATAGAATAAACCCTGCAAAATTGCGTGAATTAAAAGAGCAGTTAAAAGACTTATTGGAGAGGGGTTTTATAATACTTAGTGTGTCCCCTTGGGGTGCACCAGTATTATTTGTACGCAAAAAGTATGGCACCTTGAGAATGTGTATCGAATATAGACAATTGAATAGGGTGAAAATTAAGAATAAATACCCCCTCTCCAGGATTGATGAATTATTTAATCACTTACAGGGTGCCAAATGTTTTTCAAAAATTGATTTGATATCAAGTTATCACCAAGTAAGGGTGACGAAGAAAGCTATACCTAAGACTGCTTCGAGAACATGCTATGGTCACTTTGAATTTCTTGTTCTTTCATTTGGGCTAACAAATGGACTAACAGTTTTTATGCATTTGATGAACATGGTATTTAAGCCATTCTTAGATGTGTTTGTGATAGTATTTATAGATGACATTTTTGGTATATTCAAGATCAGAAGAGGACCACGCAAATCACTTGTGACAAGTGTTACAGGTTCTTCATGATCGACAGTTGTATGCCAAATTTTCTAACTGTGAATTTTCGCTAACATCAGTATCATTCTTAGGTCATATTGTGTCTAATAAGGGCATAAAGTTTGATTCACAAAAGATAGAGGCTATGAAAGATTGGCCGAGACCAATGAAACCCACGGAAGTTTGGAGTTTCCTATTTTAGGCAGATTATTACAAGAGGTTTGTTGAAGGTTTTTCTTCTGTTTCTGCACCTCTAACAAAGTTGGCACATAAGGAGACCAAGTTCCAATGGAATGATGCACGTGAAAGGAGCTTCCAGGAGCTGAAAAATAAACTAACTTCTACACCTATGCTAGTACTTCCAGAAGGCACTGAGGGGTATGCAGTGTATTGTGATGCTTCAAGAATTAGCTTATGGTGTGTACTAACACAGCATGGAAGGGTAATTGCTTATGCATCTAGACAGCTACGGCCACATGAGAAAAACTAACCAACATATGATCTTGAGCTAGCAGTGGTTGTATTTGCTCTAAAGATAAGGAACCACTATTTGTATGGGGTTCACGTTGACATATATACTGATCATAAGAGCCTACAATACATCTTTTAGCAGAAAGACCTAAACTTAAGATCGCGAAGATGGCTAGAGCTAATAAAGGATTATGAGTTGATATACTATACCATCTGGGGAAGGAAAATGTGGCAGCCAATGCTATGAGTCATAAGGCAATCATGAATACTAGTGATTAAGCTGTGGTAAGTCAAGGAGTGGCTAAGGATCTATGCCAGCTAGCCAGTTTGGGAGTATGCTTTCTTGAAACTCCCAAGGAAGGGGTTATTGTGCATAATGTAGTAGCGTCTTCATTAGTAATGGATGTGAAAGAAAAAATAGTTCGAGGATTACAACAGCTTAAGGAAAACGTAAGTCAGAGTACGATAAAAGGCTTTGACCTTACACAAAATGGAGTACTTTACTGCCAAAATAGATTATATGTGCCTGATATTAATGGATTAAGAAAGAGGAAAATGGAAAAAGCCCATGATTCCCGATATTCTATCCATCCAGGATCAACTAAGATGTACCATGACCTAAAGGGAATGTTTTGGTGGTGAGACATGAAAAGGGACCTTGCAGAATTTGTGGCTCAATGTCTAAATTACCAACAGGTTAAATTAGAACACCAAAAGCCAGGAGGTTATGTGCAATGTATGGAGCTTCTAACATGGAAGTGGGATATGATCAACAAGGATTTTATTACCGGTTTACCTCACTCATTTCAGAAGTTTGACTCCCCATGGGTAATAGTTGATAGACTCATAAAGTCAGCACACTTCTTGCCAGTCAAGAGTGATTATACAGCTAAAGAGTATGCCAAGCTATACTTCAAAGAGATAGTCAGGCTACATGGAGTCCCAATCTCCATTTTATCTAACCAAGGAGCTCAATTCACTGCAAAGTTTTGGAAGTCCTTCCGAAGGAGTTTAGGGACACAAGTGAATTTGAGTACAACTTTCCATCATTAGACAGACGGTCAAGCAGAATGCACCATTCAGACGCTTGAAGATATGTTGCGAGCTTGTGTATTGGACTTTAGAGGTAGTTGGGTGGACCATTTTCCACCTATTGAATTTTCCTATAATAATAGCTACCACACAAATATCAAGATGGAAACTTATGAAGCTTTATATGGGAGGAAATGTAGATCACCAATTGAATGCTTTGAAATGGGTGAAACTACCTTACTTGGGACAGATCTAGTACAACAAGCCATGGAAAAAGTTAAGGTAATAAAGCAGTGACTAGAAATGGCCCAAAGTCATCACAAATCATATGCAGATGCTAGAAGGAGAGGACTGGAATTCTCAGTAGGGGATTGGGCATTTTTAAAGGTGTCTCCAATGAAAGGGGAGATTGGGTATTGTTTTGTACAATAGATTTTCATGTCTCAATGCTTCAAAAATGCATAGGTGACCCATCCTGTATCACTCCTATTGAGGATGTGCAGGTTATAAAAGATCTCACCTATGAAGAGGTACCTGTTGCTATTCTAGATCATCAAGTCAAGAAGCTATGGAATAAAGAAATAGTTTCAGTGAAATTACATTGGAGAAACTAGCAAGTAGAAGCAATAACATGGGAGGCCTAGGATATGATGAATTCAAAATACCCTCACTTATATGAAGCTAAAGAGGAAGTCCAACATGCAGAATTAGGACACTAATAGCTATGTGTGATTGAATACTCAGTGTGTTGTCAAAAGTTTCTCTAAGTAAAGATTTAAACTTGGTTAAGCATTCAATTGTGCTAACATTCGAGGATGAATGTTCCTAAGGGGGGAGGATATAACACCCCACACTGACAATACTAGTACTATGCAAATGAAACATGATATGGGTTTTCAAATTAGCGCCAATTTTTAAAAATGCTTGAATCTCAAATTAAAGGGTGATATGTATATATAACGCAGAAGAGGGTCGAGTGTAAATAAGTTTTATGTTGAACTTAGGAGATCACAACCCTAAACAAAGTGAGAAGAATTGAGGTGCTTATAGGACTTAGGAAGCTAGCAGGTGAGTCACCTACATGCTTAGCTTAAATTTGATAGCTAAACGAAGACGAGGCCCGACGTCGAGTTTCTCCAAGTCTGATTATGAATAAAATTTGTATTAAGGGTGTAACTTTAGCCTATGCTTTAGCATCATAAATAGACCTTATTTCCAGCCCAAGAAGAATGTAAAAAGAGCCCAAGTACATCACAACCCAATTGACTATTTGTGTCCAAAACTAACTAAGAGGAATTTGGAAAATGGGCAGTCAAGGCCCATCAAATTTGAGACCCATTTAGGACCAAGTGTAAAGGCCAAGCTTTTGCATCACAAGGCTATTAATAAGTTTTAATATGTGGTCAAAAGTTATAAAGAAAGTCGGCCAAAGAGAGCCTTTATAAGGGCTCAATAGCAGCACCTTAAATCATTTTACTTTGGAGCAATTTCCAGCTTTCCTAAAGCTTCTTTTTCTCTCTTTATTTCACTTCACAAGGAAGCCTACACAACCCTCTAGGGTTCTTGAATGAGACCTAAATCTTGAAGGCTAAGGTAAGTGGAAATATGCATGTATTTGTTATACTTATCCCATAAAAAACAAAAAGTATATGCTATAATGTTTGTGCTGGAAATTTGGACAGCATATGTCCTAAGGATTGTTATGAGCTTTTCTTGTTATTTAAGAGGATTTTTTCTTCTTGGTTGGCTGAACTATGAAGTGAAACTTATGTTTTTAATAAGGTATAGTTTGTTAGTGATATAACTAAGCTGCTGCACCACTTTTACAGTTCGAAAAAGTGAGTTCTTATAGGATATCACAATTGTGTTTTTAATATGAACTTGTGAACTGTTTGATGGGAGGCTATTGCCTCACATCCTTAAAGACTGCTTTGGTACTGTTCTTATAATGTTAAGGATGTTTTTATGTATGGAGGTGTTGTGGACAGTTTGGGTAAAGTTGAAACAGGTTTGGAATTGTCGACATCAAAATGTGGCAAAGGGATGTAACGTTATGCCAGCTATTTGTATGATGCATAGAATTGTATGTGTTATGCTTTCTGGGCTATTATAAGACTATTATGTCACTAGAACAGGCTGCACATGATATGTACATGAGAATGTGTAGTAGAAAGTACGATTAGGGGCGGAAAGGTTGAAAGAGTATGCTCTGGTTTATAAATACCCGCTTGTTGCTCGTGTGTGTTTTTTTATGAGATTGGGCTGCCAAGACGTATCTATTTGCTGCTAATGCTAGTTTTATCACCCACTATATTGTAGATAAATATTTAGAGGAAGGAAAGATTATCTTGAGGTAATAGCAAGGTCCTACAGCTAGTTATGTAAGGCTACTTGATTTCGTATTATTTGGCATGAAACATAGATCCCTCTTGGGTACATAAAGGCATTTACCAACTCCGACACAACTATTAATGGTGAATCTACTCTTTCACATGCTTATATGCTCCCATACATAGTCACCTTCAAATTTACATACATACACGACACCAAGTTACATGAATTCTTGTTGCTAAATAGAGTTCATGAGTTATTTCATCTCATACGCATTCCATTATTTGTGTAACGTACTCTTTTCATTGTCATATTGTCTTGTATGATTATCTACATGTTAGATGCAATATCTACAGTACTACAACTCCAATATTTTGACCACCAAAAGAATCATGTCAAAGGTAATTGAAAAGTACAATATATTGCTTGTTGATAGGTGGTAACCCGAGGGGTGGAAGAATCACCTAGCCAGGATCGATCCTATCACAGGGGGTAGCCGAAGGGGTTAAAGGAAAAACCTAGCCAAGGCCGATCCCGATATAGATTTACCACTAATCAGCTAGTCATTTGTATTACATGTTGTGCATAGATTATACATTAAAAGTAAAATAATAAAAAGAACATAAAGTACATGATCCCATAGTACAACTAAGGGTGTCCTCTTATCCTAGAACTGTGTATAGTTTCATTTGAGTTGTTACTTCATATACAATATTTCCTGCCTCATATATTTAGTAAATTATCTTGTACTAACATCCCTTATGTAGGACCTGCATTTCATGCTGCAGTTACAGGTGCGAGTAGCTCTCCCCAATAAGAGTACAGAATTTTCAGCTGCTGTTACCAAGCTCCAGGTTGCTTCCGAGCTTTGCAAGTCTAGAGCTTATATTTTGTCTTGTATAGTTAGTCAAGGCGAGGCCTATCCCGACCCTTATCAGATATTTTCCCTTATCTAAAGCCTTTGTAGACTATGTAAAATAAAGTGTGATTATGTCTCGTACTTTAAACATCATGGCCTCAATGGCCTAGCCATATGCATTTCCTTTTGGCTTATTATCACTGTTTATTTTCTTTAAGGCATATATAATATAGGAATCCCTTATACTATGTATATAAAGTGCATAGATACAGGTTGGTTCTCCCGGGCCTTATCGGCAATAGGTGCCTGTCTGCCCTAACGGAAGTTGGGGCGTGACATGGCTAGGCTCATATACTGATTTTGCATTTTTATTCATTTGTTCTTCCATATATCTCTTCTTGTCCTCCTCTGTTTGCTGGGCTTACACCATGATTTTGGAGATGTCCATGCCGAGAATAAGCAAGGCTGCCTTGCACTTTTCTACATATGTTTACACAGGCCAGATACAAAATTCCTCATCATGGCCCTCATATCTTGGACCATCTTTGGAGCATACCTGGACAACTTAATAAACATAAGGTTGTACTCCTTAACCATCATCCCTTCCTGCTTCAAATTTACAAACTTATCGACCTTCTCCTCCCTAAGATCTTAAGGAAAAAAATGGTTAAGGAAAGCAGCTTCAAACTCTTCCCACTATGCAGGCTCTACATTCTCAGCCCTAATCTCCTCTATTGGCTGTACCAAACTTTAGCAACATCTTTTAGCTAGTAGGAAGCGAGCTCCAATCCCTCAACCTCATCAGCATGCATAGACTTTAGGACCTTATACATCTCAACAATAGAATTCTGCGGGTTCTCCTCCACTTTTGACCCCGTATACACTGATGGATTCATCCTTAAGAAGTCTCTGAGTCGGGTTGCAGTTGAGGGCTCATGTGAGCTTGAGCTAGGAGCTTGAGGACCTCGAATGTTACCTTGAGATGCCACCAGCTGAGTCAGTATAGTGATGACTCCTGTAAACTCCACCTCGGTGCTGGGAGCTGGTTGAGGCTGAGTAGGGGTGCCTGTGGGACCTCAACAGTCTTGGTAGGCCATGTCGTCTCCTAGTCTCTGTCTGAGCTGGGACCTTAGGTTAGGCATGCTCAGCAGTTGGGGCTGAGGCATCTCTTTTGCATCTGTTCTCTTTGGCAACATTTTCTATAACTGTGTAACACACAAGTTAAAATGAGATCCCCATAAGGTTAAACTCTATCGCACGAACTCAGATCATAGAAGAAGGGTCAGACTTCCTAATGTCCTATAGCCTCCTACTTATGAAGTGTGGTGCACAACACACCTATAAACAAGACTCTACTAGACACGACTTCATAGACTTCCTAGGTCTCACGTCCCAAGCCTTGGGCTTAGACGTGACATGACGAATGGGGAACCAGAAGGAACCCCAAAAAAGCCTCTTAACTTATCATTGCACGTCATCTATTGTGGAAGCACGTAGAAGACATAAAGAGTAAGAATGGGGGCAAAGAGGCTTAAGGGAAAGCTTGTATAACATCATAATCAACAGACTAAAAGTTAAAGCTCATATCATAGATACATAATATGTCTAATAAACACCTCTAATACTTATATAAGACCAGGGGCCAAGACGAAGAAACCGAGCTCACCCTCATAGTGAAAGTAGAACATAAAGAAGAGTATCTCAATACATAATAAGAACAACATAGACTAAGGTCCCCGAAGTGGAGGACTTATCAACTAGCTTGACTAGTACCGAACTAGCCACGTGGAGGAGGATGATCAACTTGAGCACCGGTTCCTACATGGTGATATCATGTAGGCAAGAGTATGCATTAGTACGTTTGAATGTACTAAGTATGTAGGATGCAATGCAAAAAGAAATAGACATCATAGTCAAATGCATAACAATAGGCAATAGGCATAATATAACAATATGGTATGTATGATCAATGCATAATAAAACATGCTTAAGTAACTCCTGCTCATATAGGATATCATATGTGTAGAAGAGACCAAGCTAGATTTTCGAAGTACAACTCCCTTGGTTAGTTGAAGATGGTATCACCCCATCACTCCAGTGGTGTGGTACAAAGCCCCCACATGGTTGATGATAAATTCACCTTATCACCCAGGTGGAAAAGTACAAACCCCTCACATGGTTGATGAGTACAAACCCCCATCTCGGTTATCAAGATACAAACCCCTTGACAACGTTATCTAGGCTCTTAGTCCCCCTGGATCGAGCATGGTCTAATGCAATACTTTATATTGATTATATCATATACATAATCTTATATCATCATCATAACATCAATTATATCATAGCTCATGCTTTGGACCTTCGATTCCTCAAGAAACTACATCCGAACATTTTATCAAACACTTAGACGGTGTGTAATGCTAGTATAAAACCATGATATATAAAGATGAAATCATGCAAGAAAATCCATTGTAAAACCATCAATCAACACCATGCAACACCCTCAATAAACATATATCAAAATCCCTCATCAATTCTTATAGTAGATTCATGATTTATGTCTCAAAACACAGCAAAATAGTCACAACTTTACATATCTTTAACATAGTTCACAGACATGTTCATACTAGTAAACCCAATTGTAAAAGCAACTTTAAATCATGCAAGTTGAATAAAAAGGAGATTAGGGCACCCGGGGAGGAAGGACCCAATGGATAAAACCTATATACCTTAGCTTTGAGGAAGCTCTTGATGAAGATTGAAAATGAAGGCTTGAATCTTAAAGGAAATCCTTAATTCCCGATGAGAGCTTTAGGGAATATTAAAGATAATATGAGGATGAAATATAGCTAAATATAGGTAAAAACACATTTGGGAACACTTAGGCTCAAGACTCAAAAGACTTCAACAAAGATAAAAATCACTGGTAAAAAATATACAGGTTCGTGTCTGATCTGCAATGCAGACCTATCACAAAGGAAAAATTAATACATATCCGCGACAGCTGCATATCGCGGATCAATTCTGGATATGGAAAATTATGAAAAATGAATTGGTAATTATTTGCTCTTAAATCGGGATTAGACCCTCCCACCTAATTTTGACCCCCTAAATAAGAATATGAAGTTAGATTTTCAATATCGCACATCAATTTTGAGATATATGGAATTTAAAATTTTGGACATTCCGAGGCACATTTTCGGGAAATTTTTGGGATCGTTTCAATATTTTCCCGTTGGGAACATTCATTCCCAAATGTAAGGAGATGTGATCATAAACAAATCAGCCACAATAAAAATACAACATTACATTTGAAACTCTATTTTCAAAATCTCAACATAATTGTAAAATAATCATAAATTTGCCAACTTAAACATGAATGCATATTAATGACATAGGGTATGAAACATAAGACTTGAAATCACATAAGGCACTTAGGGCTAGTACCTTATGCTTAAGGGGAGTGTAAAGATAAGGATACCGATTTTGCATGTCCGCTTCGACCTCCCATGTAGCACTTTCGATTCTTTGGTTCCTCCAAAGAAACTTAATGGATGTCACCTCCTTGTTCCTCAATCTCTTCATTTGCCTATCCAAAATCTGAATCGGAACCTTCTCATAAGTCATGTTATCTTCAACAACACCCACAACATCAAGAGGCACAATAGCATTAGGGTCACCAACACATTTTCTCAACATAGAGACATGGAACACTGGATGAACCAAATTCATTTCACTAGGCAACTTCAACTCGTAAGCTACCTTGCCAACCCTCTTTATTACCTCAGAAGGACCAGAATATCTTGGACTCCCTTTTTTACCAAAATGGACCACACCTTTCATTAGAGAAACTATCAAGTAGACCTAATCACCCACTTTGAATTCAAGGTCTCTTCTTCTCACATCGGCATAGGTTTTTTGACGACTTTGGGTTGTTTTCAACCTTTCTCTAATCATCCTAACCTTATTAAGAGCCTCCATATCCAGATCTGATCCCAATAAAGACACCTCTCCAACCTCAAACCAACCAACCGATGATCTATAATATCTCCATAAAGATCCTCAAAAGGAGCCATACCGATTGTAAAGTGATAGCTATTTTTGTTTACTCAATCAAAGGAAGATGGTTATCCCAACTACCCTTAAACTCCAAGACACAAGCCCTAAGCATATCCTTAAATGTTTAAATAGTTCTTTCGGCTTGGCCATCCATTTGAGGGTGAAAGACCATAATAAAGTGCACGTTTGTACCAAGACCCCGTTGAAAAGAGCTCCAAAAATGTGAAGTGAATTGTGCACCACGATCTGAGATAATGGACATAGGAACCCTATGTAACCTCACTAACTTATGGATGTAAAACTTTGTATACTCTTCAGCCCATATGTAGTCTTAACTAGTATAAAGTGAGCCGTTTTAATCATCCTATCAACCACAAACCAAATGGAATCAAAACCTTTTCTTGTCTTGGGTAACCCAACAAAATCCATATTAATCACCTCCTACTTCCAAGTAGGAATCTCTATGTCTTGGGTTAGGCCACCCGGCCTTTGATGTTCGACTTTGACTTGTTGGCAACTATGGAAACCGAAAATGAATTTGGAAATGTCCCTCTTCATGCCTCCCCACCAATACATATCCCTCAAATCTCTATACATTTTGGTGGAATCAAGGTGGATAGAATAAGAAGAATTATGGGCCTCATAAAGGATTTTTCTGCCTCAAACCATCAGCACAAGGCACATACAACCTACCTTAGTACCTAAGGGCACCATCTTCCCCTTGGGAGAAAACCTCTACTTTTCCCTTTTTTACCAAGGACAGTCTCCTATTTAGATGAGCAGTCAGTGCTTGTATGTTAAAGTTTAAGAATTTAGTGTTCTCCAGTTAATTTAACCGGCATTATATTCTTGTATCTGATTCCCCATTATCTCCCTATATGAGTATAGCTTGTTGGGTCTTGCATATGCTATCGTCTGAAGATTTAAGTTTTAGGGTCATATAAGTCTTCGTCATATCCAAATCTTTTTAAGCATGCACAAAGAATGAATGCACTCCCGGCTTGCACCTGTGATTCAAAGTCTTGTTTATTGCTGTCACATTTAGAGGTTACTGAAAGTGTTGTTAACGTAGATATGTTCTTGTGTTTCATGTATTGTGTTTAAAGTTAATCACTGTTGTTGAATAGTCTATGGGTCCAGATTTCTCTTGTCAAAAACCTGAAATTTGAGTTCATTTTCCTGCGTTTGGTGCCTCCCATTATCTACATTTC
>JAOTQR010053043.1:0-14450 GCA_025774065.1 Solanum ossicruentum
AAACGAGCGCTAAAACGCTCCCATTTCGCCCAATTCGACTACTATGCTCAATTACATTATATAACTTATAACCAACCCTTTTCTTGTGGTTTATATGCTATTTATAACCTTCCCGGCACTCCCATTGCTTTCACTAATCCAATAGAAGTTAGAATGGGACATACCTTTCCAATTAGTTCACAACCTCGATTCTTCGCCTACGAATTTCCAAATGTTTTCCCACCAAACTAAAGCTACTACGATGCTTAGGAACCTCAATATAACACCCTAGAAGTGACAATTTATCGAGAAGCCAAAAAAAGGACAATTTTTCCCTTTTCACTGTAGCAACCCGAGGCTACAGTTACTGTAGCACTCGGGTGCTACTTCAAGTTTTTCTCCTCAATTCCTCAACCATGATTATATGCATATATTAGACATTCTAAGGTACACACACATGTATATATATTAATAGTTATGCCATAACAAAATTAATCAATCCCCTTATAAACTCAAAACTCCAATTCATAAATAAACAACTTAAACTAGAATATAAGAACACCAAGATTAAAGACTTACTTGTTATCTCCTTCCTTCTTCCTCTCCTTCTTCTCTTCTTCTTCTTTCTCTTCTTATTTTTGCTAAGTGTTAAGACAAATGAAATGGTCTTATGTTGTGAACAAGGAGACCTCTTTATATAGATTTCAACTTTCCCAAAATTGCATTATAAGGGCTCCATCTTAGCCTATTGATCAATTAGGTCCCCAAACTTTTCTATTTTGATCCAATTGAGGACTTCCGACTCAAAATTACTTATACACACCAAATGCACTTGATAATCTAATCATGCACCGAAAATATACTTAAGTTCCGATCATACGATATCCACACCAAAATTTTTCCAGTTGGGTAGTTACCCTTAATTTAAAAAAAATACGGGGTCTAACACTCGTAGTTGATCTTGATGGATGATTTCAAATATGAGCTTAAATGGAGAGATGAATACCGAATTTAGAAGATCATAACTCAGGCTTTTGATAACGTCGATTATTCTTCCTTCTCCTTCTTTTGACCGTTCGAGGACAAATGGTGGGTAAATTGGTATCTGATGTAACGACCCACTTTCAGATATAGAGTTTCCTATGTTATAAAAGATTTATATTTTAAGGGGATTTTTTTAGACTATTTGATAACTTCAGTTATTTGAAGGGTAACTTTAAATAATTAATTTAATTTATAGACTAAAGTAAGTATTTATTTTTAAACCTATATCACTTATATTTATTAAAAATAAATAGTAGAGTTTTTCATTCATTTTTAGAACATTATTACTTTTAAAAGAAGAGGAAAAAGGGTTCAAGCAAACAACGCATGAAAGCTCCAAATTACTCAGCTGGAAGTCGCAACCTTGGAGGAAATTCTCACAACTTCAATTAGCCCCACATGAAGGTAAATAGATATGTTTCTAGTGTCTTATCTTTATCAATGGTAAGGTGAATTGAAGTTAGAGAATTGTTATTATGGGCAGTCTAATTTATTTTGCCATTAGAATTAATGGTCCATTGTCTAGGCAATGATAATAGTATAACGTAGGGCTAGTGATAAGGCTTATAAGACAGGTTGGTGTCATTCAGTTTATGTCTAGTATCTGTTAAAATTTCGTACATTATTATCATCTAAATTTTGATATATTAATGTAGGTGATTCAATGTTATAAGTATTATATTATATGAATATAATTAGAGTTTATTAATGAGAGGAATTAAGACTTAACCCTAGACTTGAACTTTATAGAAATTGATCATAGGATTGGGTGAGTTTTTAGGTCCAGGCTATACATGTAGTAATATGGGTGTCGATGGACTTGTTTTCTTATGAATGTTAAATATTTGATAGATTCGAAGGGTCCTGAGGCATAAGGAAAAAGCAGTGTGAATTACCTTAGCTTTGATTATTTGATTCGAGGTAGTTTATGGTTTATTCTATCTAATAGAGAGACTCTTAATATCGATTGATAGTCATTGAGTAAAGCCATGAGATTTTCTATGCACTTAATTGTTGTGGTTTGGTTGACTGGTATGTTGTTGTGATTGGTCTGCAATCCTAAGACCATGAAACCCATAATCTGGAACTTGATCTCTCAAAGTGATGCTTTCAATAAAGAAGGCTTGATAAAACATTTGTAATGAAGTGAGAAGTAATGATAAAGAATAATGAATTATATATATTGGATTGGGTGTCACGTTCCAACACATATATATTATAGGATCGGGTGTCACGATTTGACACATATATAATATAGGATCGGGTGTGATATTCTGACACACACACACACACACACACACACACACACACACATATATAAATAAATTATTTTAACATATTTTCCTTTATTATTATCGTGCCGGATCGTGGCACTTGATCCTATATATATATATATATATATATATATATTGGATCGGGTGCCATGTTCCGACACGATAATAATAAAGGAAAATATGTTAAAATAATTTAATATAGTCAATTTCAAAGAACCTATCTCCCAAAATAAGTGTGATGTGGAGGCCTGAGTCCTTATGTGTATTATTGATATCATTGATTGGTTGTATACTTGTCTCTTGCCGTTGCCACATGTTAAGTGTTATAGTTGATTTTCTGCTATTATTTTATGCATATTAATTTCTATTTGGAGTCGGCTGACGATACCTACTTTGTACACGTGGCTCGTACTGACTCCTACTTATATTTTTCTTTGCTTTGCTTTTGTGGAGTGCAGTGAGTGTTTCATCAATTTCGACTTGCCATTAGCTCTAGCCAGTCATTGGTATAGCAGATCTCAAGGTGAGCTAACTTTCGAGATCGAATTGGATCCTATTAGTCTTGTCATGGTGTCTTTGGCTTTCAGACATAAACCACTTGTTCATTCATTTTGGATGTTGATATTCTTAGACTTAGTATTTTGAGACTAGTGTCCTTGATGCGGTGACTTTCAGGTTTTGAGAAATGTTATGTAATAGAAATTGTAGGTTTTTTTATTCTTGTATTTTATAAGTTGAACAACTACATAGGTTGGGATTTATATCATTGGTTTGCCTACTTTGGAGGTTAGGTGTGGGTGTCACTCACGACCCATTTTGGGTCATGACAACCCTATGTCCTATTGACCATCTAGCATTTGGATTTTGGATTACTCCTTCTCTTTTATACCATCTTTCTTCTATTTATCGATCCAAAGTTCCGGGTAATTTATTAAATAGCTTCTTTCCTTATTCTTCGTCAAATAAATTTTCACTAATTGTACAATAATAGTAATAATCTTTAAAAATAAGTTTTTATATAGAACCAACTTGTAATACTTAATTGTTCTAGTTTTATTAGAGCATTTCTTTGTAGTATTACTAATCCGCTATTCGGGTCGTCTCCCGTTATCAAACTATGTATCTTGTTAGTAAAATTATAAGGAGTAGCTCCCATATTTACTAGAACCTAAAATTCTTGTGGGAAGTTAGACTTATAAGCTTCCCATATCACTTTTGCAGATTTTCTTAAAAAAGTCTCCATATATTTTTACATTGTTTCTACGTCTGTATCTTATATGCCTTTATATAGTCTGCTACAACTATTCCTTTCCAGAGGTTCATGACCGTGTTCCATATTTGTGGGTCGTGCATGGCTATATTTAGTATTTTTCCTTTGTTAGCCCCTTCTTGTAACTTAATTAGTTCTTCAATTGGCATTCTTTTTCCTATCGATTTTACGTTTTCTGTTATTATTTCAGGATTTACCCTAAAGACTGTTCTTTGTGATACATTCCTGGTACTCGTATCTACTATATTCTGCTGTATCGTTCGTTGAAAAAGGCTAGAACTAGTAGATTCCATAAATTCTTTTTGACTTATAACCAAATCCAATTCTATTTCTTCATCAGTATCATATATTTTATTAACAATTTTTTCAAGGTCATCTAGTTTTGTTTACATTTTTTGTTGTTCTCTATATCCGAAGTTATCGATCTAAATTCTCATTTTTTAAAGTACAATTCATTGCTCGTAACTTACAACCTTTACATTTAAATGTTGCACTTGTATTCTCTTCATACCGTCTTTTCGCCTTTCTCAAGGCATCAACTACCCCAAATCCGTCTTCTATTATTTCTACATTCATCATTTCTATGGTTGTCTCAATTTTGTCATCTAACTCCTTTGCATAATGTACTTGTAGTCAGTGGATCTTATATATGTTTCTCCTTTAGTATTTGTTGTATACATCAAATGTGATTTTGGTACCATTGTTATTTTCTTGTTAAATTTTTCTAAATTCCCTTCTTATCCGGTATCTTCTTCTGGATTTAGTTTTATTGGTTTTATTAGCTTTATTCCTTTATCTCCCATTACTTCAACTATATCATCTATCTTAATCCTAAATTTTGTACCACTACTTAGGGTCATTTTTCCAATAAATCCTACGCACACTAATAGATTATTACTTCTCTCCATTTTTCATAACCTTTAATCTTTATTCCTATTTTCATATTTTTTTCCGAATTCTTTCAAGTTTAGCACAAAATCGGTGTAATATAGAATATTCCTCCATTGTTCGTCATATCCACCTTGGTTATTCCTATGATGGATTTCTTTAGATCAAACCATCTACGTCATATATTGCAATTAATACTTTATTGCCCAAGTTCTTTCTAGTTTGTCCTTTTAATCCAATGAAAATTAATCCCACGTGTATGAGAGTCATTCTAGTATTTATTATCATTTTAAATGATTCTGGATTAATTATATGTTTTATTGCTGTGTCGTTTCCTATGGCTAATAATTGCTCTTCTCAATAATGTCTATATAGTTGGGCATTTCTTGAGAAATATTTTGTATTATATAATGTCTTAGGATTTAATAATTTTAATTGGTTTTGTTGGAAAATTCTTAAGTCCATGTCTATGTCGATTACCTGATTTAACTCTTAATTTTGACTTTCTTGTCTACTTTGTAATAGGTTCTTGTTAGAAGGTTATTTCCTATTTTATTGTCTGAAAAACTTACTCTTGGTCTTTCTTAAGTTGTTCTTTTCCTACTTAGAAAAAGGTCCATAGTTGAGGTTTTCTAGTCAACTTTACTCTGTCTCTTTTGTAGTGTTATTTTGGATATTTTTTAGTTGAACTATTAATTTGTCTACGTCAATATTTCTTGGTTGTTTTGCTACTTTGTCTTTTGATTTAAGAAGTTTATCTAATTTTGTATTTACTTCTAATAATAGTGCTATTATAGTATTATTTTGTTTAGTAATAACTTGATCAGGCTTGCTTTAGGGTATATAGTCTGAAAACCCTTGTGGATCAGTTTGAAGTTTTAATGTAAAATTTAGTGCCTTGGCGTAAACGGGGTCTAGATCGTTCATGAAAGATATATTCTTCAAGCTTTGTTACTATCTTTTTTAAGTTGTTAATCTCAGTCGTTACTAATTCTACTTGTCCTGTTATTTTTGTTACTAGCTGCGTTGTCTTGACTTCTAATTCTTTGGGTTTTTCTATTATTGTCCTGAACAATTTTTTTGTTTCGACCTTTGTAGGTACTTTTTCGATATTAAACTTATTATTCAAATATTGAATCTTTATGTCTATTTCAAATTCTTGAGATTTTAGAAAATCGAAGTTTTGTTCGAGCTTGTCTTGTATCTTTTTCTGTTTGTTCTGAGTATTTTCTATTAGGTCAAGTAGTCTTATTATGGTTTTATTATTTTCTTGGATTTTTTCACTAAAATTTATTATTAAGTCTATTACTGTATTATATTGTTTGTCTTCAGAATGTAGTGTATGCTCCCCTCTATTAAAATTGCACTTTGTTACTGTATTATCTTTTAATATTCTCAATTGTTTTTCAGGGTGGATTCTTAGGTCTAAATACTCGAGATTCTTTAATGGGACCTATTGTTGTCAAATATTTTTTAATGGGATAACTCTATCCTAATAGAGTATTTACTTTACACTGTTTTTCTTGGAATTTTATTCTCTGCGTACAAATTTCTATGTCTCGCCTAATACCTTTTAATTTGTCAAGGCCCAAGCCTAGAGTCTAGATGTGACTGGCTAATGGAAAATCCAAAGGAACCCCAAATAAGTCTCATAGCATAATATTACATATCCTTGGTGGCAAAAATAATTAAATGACATTTGAAGAATGTATATAAGGGCAAAAAGGGGCTAAGGGAGAACTTGTCGTAACATAGAGTCAAGAGATAACAGAATCAACTCATAGTATAAATACATAGCTTTGTCCAACAACATTTCTACAACACAGATAATGGTGGTGGATAAGACATACAATCGGGCTCACCCTTATAGTCATAAGTATACGATAGAGTAAAGGGAATCTTAATAAATAGTGTGAGAGAATAGTCCTTGTCCCCGGAATGGAGGACTCACCAAAGGTTAACTTGAACAATCCATCTAGCCACAAGAAGAATCAATAGGAGCTCTAGTCCCTACATGGTGATATCATGTAGGCAAGAGCATGCGTTAGTACATTTGAATATACTAAGTATGTGAGATGCAATGTAACAAGAGATAAGCTTCATGATCAACATGCATAACAATAGGCAATAGGCATAATATCGCAAGATGACATGTATGATCAATGCATAGGTAAAAACATGCTTAAGTAACCCATGCTCATATAATATATCATATGTGAAGAAGAGACCAAGCTAGCTTTCCAAGGTATGAACCCCTTGGGGTTGTGATGATGCCGCCCCATCACTTAGGTGGATGAGTATGAACCCCCATCTCGGTTGGTGATTATGTCCCCCTATCACCTAGGTGGATGAGTACGAACACCCATCTCAGTTGATGAGTATAAATCCTCATCTAGGTTGATGACGATGTCACCCCATCACCCTAGTAGAGATGAGTATTAACCCTTATTCTAGATTACCCGGGCTCTTGTCCCCCCGGATCAGGCATGGTCTAATGTAACACTTTATATAGAGTAAATCATATGCATAAGTTCATTTCATCATCATATAGTAATTATATCATATACGTAAGCTCTTTTCATCATCATAACATCATTCATGTCATATCTCATGCTTTGGACCTTCATTTTCTCAAGAAACCATAACCGAACATTTTATCAAACACCTTGAGGGTGTGTAATGGGGGTAAAAGAACATGCAATTTAGAGATGAAATCATGTAGGAAAATCAGTGGTAAAACATTTAATCAACACTTTACAACACCCTCAAGACATTCATATAAAAAACCCTCATCAAATCCAACATTAGATCCAAGATTTGAAGCTCAAAACATGCCAAAACAATCATACTTTCATGAACTAAAATCACTATGCAGTAAATTTCTCAATATACAAGATCCACATGTAAAATCAACCTTAAATCATGCAATATTAAGTAAAAGAGGGTTTAGGCACCATGGGTGAAAGGACCCAATGGTTCAACACCACATACCTTAGCTTTGGAGAGGTTCTTGAAGAAGAATTTAATGGAGACTTGAAGCTTGAATGACGTCCTTGATGAAATCCTTAAAATTTATCTTGAGTTTGAGACTTGAATTTAGGGTGAAATTTGAGTCTATGTATTTGAGAGGATATTGGAGAATGTTGAGGATGATATGAGGGTGAAATAAGGCTAAGTATAGGTAAAAACATGTATGGAAACCCTTGGGCCCAATACTTGAAAGTCTTGGAATGAAATAAAAAAAAACAGGGCCAAAATAATACAGGTCCGCATCGTGGAGGCGACACGAATGCTCACTGGAAATTTGCATTTTCTGCACGAACGAGTTTTACAAAAATGAGCATAAATCCTTCATCCAAACTCGGAATGAGGTGAAACGAAGTGCGTTGGAAAGCTATGGATTTAAGTTGGTAGGTCATGAGCCACTCAATTCTTTGTGTTCTGAGAGATATGTCTCTTCAAAGTTGACCTCCTAAATAGCGTTTATTACGATTTTTGGATTTTGATACGGTTGCTCTAAAATTTGGGTTAGACCCATCCCTCGCTCAATTTGACCCCCTAAACAAGAATATGAAGTCGGTTTTTTGAAATAACGAATAGATTTTTAGATATATAAAAATTATGATTTCGGACACTTCCAAGGCATATTTTCGGGCACTTTTCAGGGTCGTTACATAACTCCCACCTTAATGCACTTATAATTTCTGGATTAAGGGGCCTACGTACTATTGGGTCAGTTGGGTTTGTAGTTTCTACTATGTGTGGATATGTACTTAATGCCTTCTCTTATTATATTAATTATCGTCTTTGTTTTATTTCCCTGTAATAAAATTAGTATTTTAGTAGGATTATTGTAGCAAATCTCTGTATTCTCATAGAAGTTCTATAAAAGATATCTAGATTTTAGGTGTCCTAGTAACCTATATTATAGTCTTGATATTATGTTTATTAGCTCCTTTAGTCTCTGATTATTCTCTTTAGAGTTATTGAATTTGGTATATTCGAGATATACACTACTTAGTTGTTCTTTAGTCTTTAAATACGATTTAGTATTTTTTAAAGGTCTTTGCAATTAAAATAGGTACCCAAAACCCCTGGGCTCTGATCAGAGATGTGCACACAACGCATCTTTCAAAGCTTGAATGGAAAATTCGAGATCAAATTTATGATCAGTGAGGAAAATCGAGTCAGAAAATGGTCTCGACCTGATTTAAGAGCAACTAGGTCGAAAAATAATTTTTGCAAAATTGACTAGAAACAGTAAGGGTACGCGAGAGGGCCACAATGAGGACCTATCGCGGACCCAAAATGGTGAGGGTTTGTGATAACTCGGTGACGTAGACCCATCGCGGACCCACACTTCTATATTTTTTCAAATTTTTGATAGGATTGAATTTTCGAAATTCATATGTACGCGACAAGTCCGCGTCGTGGACCTGTTATCCTAACTTGTTCCACCAAGTTTAAAATTTTCTAAATCATTTGAGGGGCATTTTTAATCAATTCCCAACCCTTTCTAAAGTTCAATAAACGAATATAAGAGATCTTTTACATCAAGCCAAGTCCAAAGAATTTCTACCAACTAAGTTTTCATATGAGTTGATAGAAGGGTCAAATTCAAATGACCATATCTCCAAGTATAATGAGTTAGGTGACCCATAATATATCGAATTGAAGATATTTGAATGAGCTTTCCAACAATCTAATTTTGCCTTAATTCGTGTTTGGAGTAGAAAGTTATGACCTGCAGAGCTGTCTAAAGGTGCTCGATGGCTCCGCATCGTGGACCCAACGCGAACCCTTTCTGGATGAGATAAATGAAATTATATATTTTTTATTTTAAGGGTACTTTTATCCTAAAACCTTTGGGGGTCTATTTAAGATCCCAAAACGCATAAAATGTCAGTTTTCATGATCAAAAATCCTCTCTTTCACTCCTGAACATAAATGCTCAAGAATCATCAAGAAAGTCATCAAGTTAGGATTAGCTTTCAAGATTCATCCTCAAGGTGAGTTATTCTTCATAAAATTCAATCTATGAAACCCAAATTTCTTCATCTATTCATAAATATCTAATAGAATCTTAAATCATAATCTAGGGTTTTAAAAAAAAAATTCAGATTCCCAAGAAAGGATCTATTGATTCTTCTTTTTCAAGAATTAGAGTTCTTCATCAAGAACTCTAAAGATTCCAAATAAAGAATTCAAGAATCAAAGAGAAGCTCTTCAAACAATGTCTTTTCAAGTTCTTCCACTTTATAAGAACTATCAAGATCGAGGATTTTCTCCAAGATAGCTAGTATTCATCAAATTTTAATTGTAATATCAACTCTAGAGGTATGTAAGGCTAAACGAAAACATGAGATTGTTCTCTCAAGTGCCCCGTAGATGATATTAGATGAGATTTGAAAGTTCCTGAGTCTATATGCATGATTTTTGATTATTTTTTTGAAAAGTTCATAATTTTTACATGTGTTTTCATATGTTGATGATCATCACAAACTTATTTTCCTGAATTGAATGTTTTACATGAATTATTGCATAAACCTACTTATTATTTCTTAAAGATTGCATGAAAGAAGATAGGGATTGAGTCTAGAGCCTTGATTAAGAATGTTGATAAAGATTGTGATTGTGACATGAGAATGATGATGAGTTGATAGAACTTGATAGCCCCTTGAGTCTCTATAAATGAACTCTAACGATTTGTCTATTCGATTGTTCCCTAATGATTGTTTTAAGCCTTAAGCTATTAATTGAGATGTTGATTAATGAGATAATTAGAATCTCTATGAGACTGATTGAAAGATTGTGCCTTCACGAGGCTGATTAAGATAATTTGATTGGATGGATTATTTTATGCGCATTGATTCATGGGAGGATTATGGAGCACTGAGAGAGTAAGAGTTAGTCCAATTCGCACTCGTCAAACTACATAGCCAAACATAGGTGAGGATCAGGACCACCACATCACCTTATGATGAGGTCCCCTCTAATTAGAAGTCCTTGAAATCAATAGAGGACTTATCTGATGTCTCCATTTGGACTTGTCCATGTAGTTTTGATTCGTTCTCTACCTGGAAACTACAGAATGGCTATGGCAACATTAGCGTGATTGTTCTACAATCACTGGTTCATACGTGATTGTTGTCGGATAAGTGAAACTCATAGAAAGTTCCTAAATTGAGTTCTCTGAGTCGAGATGAGATGAAATGAATTGAATTGAGTTGCTTTGAGATGAGTTCCTCTGAGATGAGTCTGATTTGATTGATTAGTTGATTGGTTGATCGGTCGCTTGTCTTCTCTTTATTCTTTCTTTAGATAGACATTTGACATGTTGATTGATTTCTATTAAGTTGATAATGTTTCTATATTGTTCTCTCTATTTCGGTTTCATTAAGATATTTTACATACCCGTACATTCCATGTACTGACATCCCACTCTGGGACTGCATCATTTCATGATGTAGATACAAGATTTGGAGATCGTCAACAAGCGCATCATTGAGGATTTGAGATATTCAGCTGATTGGTGAGCCTCCACTACTTTGGAGGATTCATTATATTTATTTTATCTTACGTTAGAGTTAGATTGATTAGCTTTATTTTGATTGAGGTAGCCATGGATTTGTCATTGGCACCGGTTGACAGTGAATGAGGTTTCATAGACTAGAGTCGAATGTTGACGTTAACACTTGTTGAGCTAGTTTCTTTCTACTAGCCTTTTTATTTATAATATTATTTTTTAAACTAGATGATGATGTGCCCATTTACTTCCTTATGTCTTCTGTTGATTAGTAGAAGGTATATATGAATGAATGTGTTGATGCCAAGTGGTTCGCTTGGGGATTAGTAATAGTCTCTGAGTGTCGGTTACGTCAAGGTTACCCTCCCGGGACATGACAATATTATAAATGTATTAAGTTTATCTTAGTAAAAACAAGTATCTTCTATATATACAATAAAGGAGAAAAGTTTTCAATATGGTTAAGCCAAGTGGTAAACTATTGAAAAGTCACTTGGCAATTTTAAGACAAAGCCAATATATAATGTAATAAAAAATTTTAATTCCTTTAATTTCAGACTTTTTATTTAAATAATTAGCTTAAAAATAGAACTTTGTGAATAAAGAGTTCTAAATGAACTTTACAATTTCATAAACTTATCATTTTAAATATTACAAAATAAAGTTCAATAAGATAGTTGGACTCATTTACCTATATATGATTAGCAAGGATCTATACCATGCACGAAATGATGATAACCCAAACACATAGCCTAGAAAGAAATTTATATGCAATATTTCATCCGAGAGCTGAAGTCATTATTCTTTGATGACGAATCCGCAGACGAGCATTCAAAAAGTGATGCAACAAACCTAAAGAATATAATAACAATTAAAATATTATTAAATTGTAGTTAGCACACTAAGAAATTCTAATTAGACTTTTATTGCATTCAACCACTAAATTACGAAATACAAATTTTGATTTAAAAACTACTAGATTAAAAAAAAATATTCTCACGTGAAATTCAATTTCAATATCTTTTCCTTTTCGTTCTCCAACGCTGCATAGGTCCACAACAATCCCTCTCTTGCTCCTTTTTTTTTTTTTTTAATGATTATTACAAGTAAAAAACCCTACTATTGATTTTTAATAAATATAAAATAAGTAGCATAGATTTTCAAACAAATACCCACTTTAGTCCATGAATTATTTCAAGTATCTAAAATTACCCTTTGACTAAGTAACGAAAGTTATCAATTAGTCTAAAAAGCCTCTTTTAAAATTTAAGAAATAAATCATTTATGAAACAAAAAGCTCTATTTCTCAAAACGACTCGAGGATCATTACTCATTTGATACTATCATTTTGATGATTGAAAAATAAGACTCTTCTCAAATTTATGAGTTATTCTATCTTTTATTTTAAATTAAAAAGTAAAAATATTAATAGGTTCAAAAATAAGGACACCCACATTAAATAATTTGATCATATCTAATTAGAATTCTTTTCCGATAAATTATGAATTAGAACTCTTCAGTATAAAAATTCAACTAGAACTCTATAGTGTTTTAACTGAAGTGAAAAGTAACGATAAAGAATAATGAATTAAATATATTTGGATCGAGTGTCGATATTGTGGGATCGGGTGTCACATTTCGATACGATATATATTGGATCGGGTGCCACGTTCCGGTATGATAATAATAAAGAAAAACATATAAAGTAATTTAATATGCTCAATTTCAAGAAACCTATCTCCTAAAAGAAACATGATGTGGAGGCCAAAACTGAGTCCTCATGTGTATTATTGATATTGTTGATTGGTTATATACTTGTTTTTTGCCGTTGCCATATGTTAAGTGTTATGGTTGATTTTTTCTACTATTAATTTATGCATATTGATTTTTATTTTGAGTCAGCCGATGATACCTACTCAGTACTTGTTACCCGTACTGACCGTTACTTGTATTTTCTTTCTTTTGCTTTTGTGGAGTGCAGCGAGTGTTCTAGCAACTTCGACTCGCCCTCAGCACATCGGATCCTAGGGTGAGTTATCCTCCTAGGTCGTGTTAGGATCTCTTGATCATGGAATAATGTCTATAACTTTCACACATGAACTATTTTATTCATTTATTTGGTATTGATATTCTTAGGCTTGGGTATTTGGGAATTAGTGTCCTTGATGTGATGACTTTCAGATTTTGAGGAACATTAAGTAATAAACTTAGTGATTTTTTGTTATTTCTTGTTTTACGAGTTTAAGCATTTGATTATTATCGTATTTTATAAGTTAAATTGCTAATATAGATTGGGATTTGTATGTTGCTTCGTTCATCTAGGAAGATAAGTGTGGGTGCCATTCATTGCCTATTTTGGGTTGTGACAAACTTGATATGAGAGCCTTGGGTTCATTGATCTTATCACACAAGGACAGACCTAGTAGAGTCTTGCGGAACAATACAGGGACACCCTTACTTTTCTACGAGAGGCTAGAGGACCTTAGAAAAATCCCCTTCTTATTCCTTTCGTGCTATTACTTGAATAAAATTTGTATCTAGGCGATACAAATTGGTATCTAATTTTCTTCATTCTATTTCATAGGATGGTTAGAACTAGAGCAACAGTAGTACCTGAGCAAGTCGTTGGGGCCATAGGATGAAGAGGAGCAGTGATGAGAGGTCGTGGTAGAAGTCATGGAGAAAGCCCACTAGAGGTAGAGGCCCATCAGTTGGTCCAACCAAGGAAAGAGCAACGACCCCTCCACTAGCTGATGAGTTAGATAGAGAGGATGTTGAGGTAGCGTATGAGTAGACTAATGATAAGGAAGCACCACTCCAGCCTACTTCAGAGATGATCCACCAAGTTATCACCTATCTCAGTGGGTTATTTGATCAAGGTCAAACACCCCCAGCACCTCAGGTTTAGGTATTACAACGCCCAACTGCTGTGACCCCTCATATAGATGTATCCTTGAAGACATGCATGTTTCCTTGATTGACTACTGGGCTTATAATGACTAGTGACTAGCATGATCTTTTTGTCAAGTTCTTAAAGTTGAAACCTCTGGTCTTCAGACGCACTGAAGCTAAGGATGCTTATGATTTTTTTGTTGATTGTCATAAGTTGCTTCATAAGATGGATATAGTAGAGCGATTTAGTATTGAGTTTGTAACCTACCAGCTTCAGGGAGATGCTAAAATATAGTGGAGGTCGCATGTTGAGTGTCAGCTAGCAGAAACACCACCTATGACTTGGATAACCTTTTTAAATTTCTTTATGGAGAAGTCTATTCCCCGAACTTTGAGAGACAAGAGAAGAGATGAATTCCTTCATATATATAGTAGGGGAAGATGTCTATTGAAGCTTATGAGGCCAAATTTTATGCCCCATCTAAATATGCTACCTAGCTTTGTAGTGATTAAGTTAATTGTGAATGTGAGTTGGAAAAATTTGGAAATTGGGGGATAGGAATTTGTGGGGTGGTAT
>JAOTQR010053054.1:0-14450 GCA_025774065.1 Solanum ossicruentum
TCAAAATTGGACTCCGTATGACCAAGATCTAACCAAAAACAAAATCAACCACAATCAATGGTTTAGATCTTCTTTCTGGAGTGGATGACCGATGACGTGGCAGTGGGCCAGGGCCGAGTCAGTCAACTGGGTGGGTCGGGCAGAAATTTGCAGATGTGAGGTTGAAGATGAAGTTCAGGTTTGACCGAACTTTGACTGGCTCTACAGGGCTCGTTTCAACTCCATTTTTGCTCCCGTTTCTTGCGTTGGATTCATCTCGTCGTGAGGAACCTCGTGGTATATTCAGAAATCAGTTTTAAACAACTTGAATACTGGGCACAATTTCAAATGAAGTTCCAACTAGGCTCTGATACCAATTGTTATGCGGAACTAAATGTCAAAAGAAAATAAACAAAACAAAATACACAAGTTTACGTGGTTCGGCAGTGTGCCTACTCCACGGGAAGCAGCAATGATGATTTTCTTCAAAATGAGGGAAGAAGAAATTACAGAGAATGCTTAGCGAAGCTTTCAAATGGCTTAGCTTCTCTAAATCTGCTTATCACCTACTTCTTATAACCCAACCCCTTTTATAGCCAAATTTTACAGATTTAGTTAGTGTGAACTAAATATACACTAACCCAACAAATTTCCAAAATGGAGGCACCGGCCTAGAAATGTGTTTCCATTTCTTTTGACCAACATGAGTGTGAATGAAATCTTCGTTTTGAGCCAATTTTTCAACACATACTTCATTATATATCAGACTCAAATTACGTGTCTCCACCGCCTGTACACAGTAACATTATTACCACTATTACTACCAAACGAATGAATCAAGGTGGCCATACCCACAGTTGCCTAAATCACACATCACATTGTACAGTCTAAAACTTTAACATTGTTAACTAAGCATATACAGCTGAACAATAGGGAGACCTATCAATTTAAGTGCCAACTTTTTCCACGTCATCAAAACCAAAGTTGCAGAAACCTACCGTTTGCGTGCATGCTATAACCAAAGTTCGCCTTCTGTTAAACAGAATAATTAATAGCTGTCCGACTTGAATATATAAGCCAGGGTAACTTCCTGACTCTTGCTACACGCAATATTTTAAAAACGTCTTCGTAGGCGTGATGGACGTGCGACTAATCATTAACCAAATTACACCGACCACTCCCGATTGGACCTGTAAAGTGCAAATCATTGATATGAGCCATGAGTGACAAAGCCAGAACAAGAAAATCAAATTTCAAAATCTGTTTCTGTAAGATGAAGAAGTAAACTTACTCTTAATACAAACATTACAGATTCGTCCTCCAAAATAGACCACTTATGTACATCTTCGAAACTTCAATGTCTTTACAGGAGCAACAAAAATGCGCAGTGCTATATGGGGATGAAATTGGACATATGCCGGAAAACTACTACTCTTCAACACATATTTGGTCTCCACAGCAAGGGTCAAAGTTTTCTCTAGTACTTATGGTAGACCTATCCATAAGTTCCATTGGGTAATAGACAAGGAAACTATAGTCGAACATGTCAAACCTACTGATCAGCTTGACATAGCACTACAACCGCCAACAAAACTAAATACCATGTTGTTTGATCAAGTAAGGCGCATGACTCCTTCCCCTGGCGTGGAAATAGGTATACCCTTCAACCAAATCACAGTCCACCTTACATCAATGCACAACCATTTGAATGACTCACCGGTACTTACTATCTCCATTGGCAGATTTTATTAGCGTCATACTTGATTGTCGGCCTTCAAAATATGCTGGTTGTACTCAGACAAGATGCTGCAAGGTTACTCTGACCGATGAGAGGTAACTATAGTTACTATTGTGCTTACACTATTAGGATCGATTAATACTAAAAGCGGGTACTTGCTTCCTACTAAAAAAGAAAACTAGCTACTCCTCACCCTATGTGATGATTTCGATGACATTGAAGAAAGTGAAGTGGAGAGTAAACTAAAAGGCACAAACAAGCTACCTGTGCTCCTAGGGAGAAATATAGGTGTTTCTCCATACCAAGGTATCTTACGCCTGCAACATTCCTCCAGAGTACAACTACTACAATATCATTTAACGCCAACTGATTTTATCGCTACAGGATTGACATCGCAGACGTGATTTAACTCCACGATATGCCTTAATCCACCTCACCCACAGGCATTACAGCTTCTGGACTGGTACAAAGTTCAGCTACTTTTTATGCATATCCAATGTACTTGTACCCATCATATTTACTCGGCACTATCATCTGAATAGGGCCCAAGCAAACCAACAAAGGCTTTCTGCCCGAATCATGGCCCATGCTCCAACCTCAACCACCATTGCAAGCGCCTCCTGATGCTCATTCCATGATTACCATAACACAACTTACTGCAGAAGCTTCGGTGAGTTTAACATATATTGACCCTCAAACAATTTGGTCCCGAAATAGATTAATACATAAGACTATTTTATCGGCTACAGGATAGCGTGTTCCACATTGAGGCTGAAATGTCCATACCTAATGACCTCCAAAAGTTTTGCGCCCTGGAGTGTTCAGGGTATAAGCAGAAAAAATGCACCAAAGAATTACACGAATTTGATTGTGCCAAATGTCGAAAGAAGACCACACTGGTGCCTCGGTAATCCTTTATACTCCTTCTGACTGTACCTTTCGAGGCCACCAAATACAATACATACACAGAATATTTTAATAACTAACATTACATTTTGTTAGGGCATAACAGGCGATAGCGGAAACGTGGTAAGGATCGGGATTGATATTGAAAAGTATAAATAAATTGGGCAAGAGAATAAATAAAGACACAGATTTAACGTGGTTCACCCAAAAATAGGTTACGTCCACGGACGACAATGAGAAAAATATCACTATAATGGTGAAGTGTACAACAAACCTTATTGGACCTAACCACTACGGGGATATAATTTTGTGTATCACTCGGTGATATAAAAAGAGTATTACAACACTCACAAAAAATATACTATGGTGTATTTCACAAATCCTTATGAATCTCTCAATCTTGTGTGTTTTGTGAAGGAGTTGAAGAGCTCCTTTTATAGCAACAAAACTACACAATGTTAAATGAAAAGTAAGCAGCAAGTAGCCAATGTTGAATGGGAAAGTTGTTGCCAATGTTGAATGAAAGATTGTTGCCAATGTTGAATGAAAAGTTGCTGCCAATGTTGAAAATAAGGGGATGGATTTGTTTGATGGTGAGTTGCCAAGTTTGAATCAACGTGGGCCACCAGATTTCAACACATTTCTACATGTACCTTCCAAGTAAATCTCACTGACGAAAGTGGTTCCACAACTGCGCTCATCTCAAGGGATTTGGCCGAGAAATCGATCGTCATGCCAGTAGTGCATATATTCCAAACAACTTGCGCCAAGGTTACCTCTTCAACTGACTTTATTTGCTTTGTTCTTGGGCTTAAGTCTTTTCTAAGATGGAATTTAGCAATGAACACTTGCACAACTACAAATCCAAAGTATGCTTTAACTTTTGCAACTGCCCTTCGGTATGTACAACGGTAACTCTTGGACATTAAACACACACAAGATATACTCGGTGATAAGCTATTTTATGTACAACTGAGGAAAACAACTTGGCTGAGCTCAAATGTTACTCAATCAGCCCTGACCATTTTGAACTACATGGAAAAGGAATGTGTGTTTCCGCTAAAAGACTACGAAAGAGACCATAAAAGGCCTAAGGCACTGAGGCAGGCTGCAGTGGACATGGAGGGACAAACAAGCGATAATTAAAGAGACAACAACGCTGGGGCCATTGAACCATCTAACCCAGCCAACAAGATGTAACATCTTTGTCGGACACTCATTTTTGGTTAGGTAAACAATTTCAAATTTATTTCAACTACCTCGGGTGAAAAGAACATTGCCCCTTTGATTTGCAAGTTTTACAACTCAAGTTGCGAATACTAATTCCCTCATTTCAGATACTATTATGTCATCTCTGCAATCTATTATAGCTGCACACTATACAGGCTCAACACAGTATGCCTTACTCAGATCTATTGAGTTGGCACTAAATAACATTTCTAGACCTAGAAATTTGAATTTGCTTCTACACTTACTGAAATGTTCACTCTACACGTATTTCACTATTACTTTGACCTCCCTAAAATGATGTGCACTCTCTAATTGCAGGAGGTATCTGCCTTAGCTTTTTGGGGGGAATTTGAAGGAGGTACCTTCCCTAGGTTTTGGGGGGTTTTGAACACTACAATAGCAACTTCAAAGTTTCTGCAAACCAATATTAAGAAGCAAACTTGGGGTCAATACGGCAGTCGAAGGCCGATCGTACTAACAACTCAGCCAAATCGAAGGGATGCATTAGTTCCATTTTTTTAGGGGCCAGTTTCCTGCCAGTCGTACATACAGCACCAACCTAAGGAATCGGAAAAACATGCACGCCTAGCAACATTGTGAGTACAAAGGTACCATACCCAAGTTCCCCCGTTAAATGTAGCACGTGTTAGAGGTTCATTCTAGCTCCGGTGTAACATTGTTCATTGCCTTCCACTGACAGGTTCTTTGACAGATCACACAACCTTCGAAGCTGACATTTGGCAATCTTTAAAATTGGTGTACAGTTGGAAATGTGGCACTTGCTTTTGTGGAGTAATATGTACAATCATGCTAGAAAGCCACCAAAAACCAAAAACTTATGGCAAGAATGGATCTAGCACCTTTAGTTGGGTCACATGTTTTCCTGTAGTGCAAATATTCTACTAATAATTATAATGCTTACGCTGCCCAACATCTACTGCAATAATTTCATCCCCCATCGCTTACTACATACTCCCAAGTTGGTACAACGTACTTCTCAATAATTGTGAACTACCTTATGCAACCGTCGTTCCTACTTAGCCGGCGTTCCGGTTGACACAGTTCTACACGGCCAAAACACCTCACTTACACATATTAAGTATCCAATGAAATAAAAACAAGATTGCAATTGTAACATAACTGATAATAATGAACATAGCATTCTACTCGCACCATGCCTAACTATAGCGCCGTTGGGCCCGTGCTTAGCACAATTATATTCACTTTTAATGCATAATACAATTATTATAGATGACAAATATTTTCTAAATATGGTATTTCTAGATAATGAATAAAAAACACATTTTAAAATAGCAAATATTCAATAAAAAAAACTCAAAAAGGTAATTATCCCTATTAATATCTATGGACTATAACCTTTATTAGACCATCGAAAATTCTATGTAAAATTTAAAATAATATATTAAAAGAGTAAATAATATATATAAATATATATGTAAAATAATATCGAATTAGTTTAGTCTTGGGTTGTTTTTTCAATGTTAAAATCAAACCAAATCAAATATAGTCAGGTTTTTTTTCAATACCAAATCAAGTCAAACTAAACCATTAGTCAGGTTATTTTCTCTCGGGTTGACTCGATTTGCGATTTGTTTCCATTTTAAATTTGGTTTTGTTCATGCTAGATATTACATGTATAGTCAAATATTCAATTTTTGAGTGTGTCATAGTGTATATTTAGTGTATAGCACATGTATAAATGACCTATATTGTATAGCAAATGTATATTTTCTTGATTTTTGACAAGTTATATTGTATAGTCGTGTATATTTTCTACGATTTTGGGCTAGTTTTTTATGTAAATAAAGAGGGCTATATTTGTTGTAAATTAATTAGTTTATTGTATGTATCTGAAATTGCATCCCCTCCCCTCTTCCTTTTTTCTTGGGTAACTTACATAAATCTCATATTGAAGTAAAGAAACTTCAATTTATCCCAACTTTTTTCATATTTACAAAAATTTCATAAAAGAACAATTTATGCGGATATACAGTCATTTTCCAAATACACTTACTTCATACATGATTCATAAGTCATTATTCATTGTAATCAATATCTGATACAGTGAATCATACATGTGCTAACTATTTTATTGCAATTAATCATATATAATCCATTGTTATATAAACCTATATAAGTTATGAGGATACACTGGTCACTATGCGGATACACATGCACTCATACATGATTCATTGTGATCAATATTTGATGTAGTGAACCAACTATGTGTTAAACTATTTTATTGCAATGAATCATATTGTATGATCCATTGTTATATAAAACTATATAAGTTGTCTGATGAACTGAATCAAACATGTGGTGTATCGTATATCTTGATTCATTTTTGTGAAACAATGAATCATATTGTATGATCCATTGTTATACAAATATATATAAGTTGTCTGATGAATTGAATCAAGCATGTAGTGTATCGTATATCTTGATTCATTTTATGAAACAATGAATCATATTGTATGATCCATTGTTATACAAACCTATATAAGTTGTCTGATGAATTGAATCAAGCATGTAGTGTACCGTATATCTTGATTCATTTTGTGAAACAATAAATCATATTGTATGATCCATTGTTATACAAACCTATATAAGTTGCCTGATGAATTGAATTAAGGATGTAGTGTATTGTATATCTTGATTCATTTTTGTAAAAACTTGTTTGTATTCAATGCAGAGTATCTTAGCATATGATACATCATTATTACATGATTCTTGGTTATACAAATCTGAAAACCAAAAAAGCTGACAAATAATTACAGAGATGAAACTATACTTCAAATGTAGCCATAACTGACGAATATCATCAGAATTCATTTGTGAAACTTCAATTAAAATCACAACCATTATAAGAATCAAACACAGAGTCAACAAATGTGAGATCTAAACTCCTACTGGCTCACCACAACTCCGACAAATTCAGCAGTCTCCTACTCTGCTGGATTTGAACTTTGATTGGCTCTTCTTCTTGAGTGTCGGCGGCTCCATCCATGGCGGCGATGAAAAAGAGAGAGAGATGATAAATTGAGAGTCTATCAACTCAGCTCTTCAAACCCGGTCATTCCTAAATCATTTAAGCGGAAGAAGCATAATAGGTTAGGGTTAGGATTAAATAACGCAAGAGAGAGTCTTTCCCTTAGGTACGAAATTAGGCTATCGAACGAGAAAGAATAGGAATGAATAGGAGGAGAGCTCTCTCTCTTCTTCTTCTTCTTTCTCTCTTCTATCACTGAAGCTTACTTCTCTTCTTCTTCTTCTTTCTTCTATCACTGAAGCTTACTTTTTGGAAATGACAAATTTGAGCTGAAAGATTCCATTATACGTAAAAATGTTGTGCTTGAATCAGGCCTAAATAAGAAAACAGAGATTTTTGAAATTTATAGAAATTGTAGGGAATATTTGAAAATAATTTTACATAATAAGGGATTTTCGTAAATTTTCCTCTCTTTTTTTGTAAAAAAGGAATAAATATGATGATAGTCCATTTGGATTAGCTTTTGGCTTTTTGGCTTTTAGCTCTTAGCTTATAAGGCAAAAGTCATGAGTTATGATTTTTAATTTATAAATTTTGATTTATTTTTATTGTTTTACCTTAAAAAAATATTTATAAGTACTTTTTAATTTTATCAAATACTTAAAAACTTAAAAGCCCGATAACAATTACATTGTACTTAAAAGCTCAACACTTCTATTATTTGTGAGAAGAAAGGGATCCTCAATTTATAGATATCCATAACTTTTCCTCCCAAAAAAATAAACCAAATATTAAAGAGACTTTTTCCATCAAAAAAGATAATTCTAATTATGATAGTAAACGTTTTAGTGTAATTGCAAATATCAAGTATTCACTTATCTAAATATAAATTAAAATACTTGACATAAAAAGTTAATAATCATAGATGCTACTATATCTCTTTTTAGAAGTAAAGTATCGTGCAAATAAAATCGTGCAAATAAAAGAGTCGTGCAATAAGTAATTTAAACATATGAATTATTACAATTGAATATTTTTAACTTTAGAACTCTTACCATACTTTTTTGGACTCCTTAATCTTAAAATATCATTTGTCTTATCATATATTTTAAGTTTTCTTAATTATTAATTAAATTTAACATCTTTTACCATATATTTTACTCTTACCATATATTTTTTAAGATTTTTTTAATTTTAAAAATATGTATTTCTGTTGTACCATATTATTTGGCAAAAAGAAAATTTTGTTTAAAACGGTATCTCTTAGTTATAGGTAAAAAGTTCAAACAATATACCTTCACACTTTTAATATAGTACTAGTTTACGGACCGTGCTTTGTACGTATGTATCGCACTGATTTATAAAATTGTATATAAAATGAACAAATTATTACATGAGTAACTCATATCATTGAGTACATAATTTTAAAAAATAAGTTACTTTATCTTCTTAATTTAAAAAAGGTACGATTCCTAAATTATGTCATGAATGCTGCAAAATAAACTAAAATCACGTTACTAGAAAATAAATGATCTGGATAGATAAATACAAAATACGACAATATGAAAAAAATTAAACAACATGAGATGTATAGAGGTAAAAATTTCAAAAGAAAATACTACAAATTATATGTAAAATAATAATATAATCTTATTCAACTTTTTATTTATTTATTTATTCATTCATAAAGGTCCTATATATAAAGATTCTATGACTAATTACAACTCATGGTAAATTATTATATGTAAAATAGCAATATAATCTTATTCAACTTTTTATTTATTTATTTATAATGGTCCTATACGTAAAGATTCGGTGGTAGAGTTTCTTGATTCAAATAAGGAAGAAGTAGAAGTCTATCAAATAAGAAAAAATTTAGGAGTACTTCAATAGTTAGAACTTAGAAATCCTTATTTTATCACTTCTTTGCATATATTTTAGAAGTAAATATTATAAATATAATTAAATTATAATTTAAAAAAAATGATCAAAAGACGACTTTATCTAAATAGGGATCTTTTAATGAAGGGCAAAAACTTGAAAACAAAATTAATCTAAGGCTAACTAACGGAAATTAACTAATAGCAGAAATTTATTTGACTTAACTAACTAATCTAAGGTTATAATATAATTTGAATGAAGCAAGTTACGCTCGTATAACAATTAATATTATATTTTAAAATTCAAAAAGTGAAAAAAATGGAAAAGAATGTGAAACAAAGAAAGTAAGTGTGTAGTATAAGCAAACTCGAGAATCAAAAGCATACAATGAGAAGATGTAAGTCGAATTATTGATTGTTGAATGATTGATGAAACAAAAGTTGAAATTGAAGTGTTTTTATAGAAATAGAGAAATCATAAATCAAAAAGGAAAGAAAATAATATCTTATTATATTTAGGACAAAATTTTTCCTTATATAATTAGAATTCATGATGAAATTGGAAAAACTTTTATTGAAATATGGTAAATTATTTTCAAACAATTAAGAAGTTCCCCCTTTAAATAAATTTTTTTTTAAAAAAAATTATGTTCTCCCATTTAAAAAAGAAATACTTTTTTAAAAATTATTATTTGGACCATTAAAACGTGTTGTTTTTCTTTTCAAATAAGAACATTTTCCTTTTTCCTCTTGAAATAAGGAAAATGTTTTTTAAATCAAAATGGTCTCATTTATGCGACTGGGACGTTTTCCCTTTAAAAAACAATAAAAGGAATTTTTTTTTTTGGGTATGGAATTTTTTTTTGGTAATTCTAATTTGAAAAGTTTTCATTAATACTTTTTCCTTAAATTGTTTATTTGGTAATTATTATTTGAAAGTTTTTTTTTGTACTATTTTAGTTGAAAAAAGGATTCTTTGTGCAGAAATTTCATGATAATAAAATTTTTTTTCTCCATTTATTTTTTATTATATTTAATATTATTAAAATAGTTTTAAAAATATGGTGAAAAGACGTTTTTTTCTAAAGAGAAATTTTTTAATGAAGGACAAAAACTTCAATCAATATTATTAATGACCTTCACACTTTTAATATAATATAGATAAATTATATCAATTTAAAAAGAAAATCAAAATCATAAAATTTAGGATATTGTAGTTAAAATTCTCTTTTAATTTGTAAGAGTAAGCGAATTACTAAATATAATCCAAATACCCAAGTCTAAATCATCAAGGAAAATTTACGAAAGTACCATATTATGTTTTAGTATTTTTAAATATTCTCTACCATTTCTATAAATTTCTAAAATCCCTATTTTCCTATTTATGCTTTATTCACTTCTTTACATGCTGCATTTTTTTTTAGCTTCATCTTTATTTCTTTTGTCACGCCCTAGAGGAATACCCTAGACGTAACTGACACTCAAAAACTATTGCTAGTCGTCGAGCGAATCGATTGGCCTCATCGTCACATCTTACTCAACAACGGAAGAAATACTCAAGAATAACATTTAAAGAAAAAACAGAATTATTATAAATAGTTTCTCAAAATAGTTCAAGACAGAATATAAAATACTCGATAATACTCTACCCCAGGTCTATGAAGCCTCTACTGTAATCATCTAGAAGGTACTATGACAGGTCATGGTTACCCAACTCAACAAATAAAGAACTCAATAAAATAAGAAGAGGCTCCTCCGAAATTTATTTACTCAAGAGGTATTGTAGAGGAAAGGTACAACTAGAACAAAGGTGTTTTCTATACAATGAGATAAGTGAAACCAAATCTTTTTCTACATTGTAGAGTCACACATCAACTATGGTCTCTGTTTTTGAATCTCACTGGTAACAACGGACGATCCAGAGGATACTGCTGACCTACTGAGTTACTGGATCAGAGAGGAAGAAGTAAAAGTCAGAAGAAACTGTGGAGAATGATTCCAGCTTGCATATGGTGGTCAATATGGAAGGAAAGGAATGGGATATTCTATGAGAATAAATTAAACTCCATACAAAAAGTTAAAGAAAATTGTATTGCATAATTGTATTTTTGGTGTAAGGTAGAGCAACTAGTAGATATGCTAGGATCCTTGTTATTAGCCTTCCTCATCTTGCAGTATACTAATTTTTTGGAGGTCGTCAGCATACCCTTAATGCCGAGGAATGCAACATTACTAATTGAAAAAAAGAACGGGCTCCTCCGAAAAGTAAGGAGGGATCACCTATCTCTGGATCTCGGAACTTTGAACCTCAATGATATGTCTGCTGAAGTCCTCTACTCTCGTATCTACATCATGAAATGATGCAGCGCCAAATGACATCAGTACGTGAAATGTATTGGTACATAAATAGGCTAAAGGTAAACAGATAAAGCTCAAACCAATCAATAGACTCGACTCAAAACTCAACTCTTCGTCTTTACTCAACTCAAGAAAATATGCAAGTTTTTAAGTTTGAAATCATGCTTTAGAAAATAGACTCAGTGCTTAATGCAACTCAGTTTGAAAACCAGGATATGCTCAACTCACGTGTTGCTTGGAAGTTTCTCTAATTCACATAACTCCCACCACTATGAGTTTTGGTGATGCACAACGAATATGACATTGTTGTTTCACCCATCCTTAACTTGCTACGAAAAAGGACACGTCAACCAATACCCTCTCTCTCTCTCTCTCTCTCTCGGTTCCAAAGAGAACGTCCAACTTTTGGGACAAGAGTCGCTAGTATTATGCTGAAACGACTATCCCGCGCTGGCAACGTAATTCTCGAGTGACTTTTCTCACCCAACTCGGTGTTCAGTTCTCCTTCCAAGACTAAATCATGCTTATAGAAATTAACTCAACTCATCTCTTCATCTTATCTCAAACAAGTCAACTCGGTTCTTAGTAGCTCAACTCAATTACTGAACAAATCAGTAACTCAGGACCATCGTCCATACAATGCAACTCAAGACTCTAATCCACATCATACAAGACTCTTATGAATTATGGTCAACTGACATCATATTAGCATGCTCAGCATATACTACATGATGGATACTCATTACATGCACACACAAAGCAAGAAATATACATGAAGCAAGAAAACATACTTCTCAGGTTTACATTACCTAGTTCAACAAGTTGGGTTCACAATTTCAATTAAATCCATAAGCAGGAAGATACCAAGGTTAGGGTTAATGCATCAATCATGCCAAATACTTTTATTATTCAAGATAAAAACAGTGCAGCTCATAATTTGACTTAAATAATTGTACAAGAAATTAAAACTTAAGAGCCACGGGACTTAAAACATGCGATTCATACTCATGATTTTAACTCAAGTAAGCGAAGGGCACGTGGATGAACATAATCCAACACTTTAAGTAGCCTTACATACCTGGTATGGAGTTTGACAAGCAATTCCTCATGAAATTACCCTCAATCCTTTGTACCCTAGCTCTTTCTCCTCTTCTTCTCTCAAGGTTTCTACTTACTTTTAGCTTAAGGGGCTTTAGAATAGGTTTTTGAAACTCTTTTAGACCAAAAATGACTTGTATTGGTCATGGGTTAAGTCTAAAAGGGATAGAGAAAAGTGTAGAATGCCCCTCAAAAGATTTAAAATTTTGAACTTTGTGTGGAACAGATCAAGGGAACAAGTCAGCGACGCATTCCTGTCACGCAACTGTGTATTTCCGAAAATTTAACCCCAATCAAAAAAATTAAAAAAATTGTAAGTATGGGTCCATGATTAGGACGCGTCGCGGCCCCATCACGCACCCTCACTATCTCGATCTTCAGATCAAAAAATACTTTATATATCTACAGTACTATTCAACTAGTTTTATATAAATACTTTATGATTCATTTGCTACATTCGTCCTTGTTGGTTTATAAGGGTGGTATATAATAAATATTAATATAATATTCACTTTAATCCATTAAACTGATTGGATTAAGCTGATTGTTGGAATTTTCTTCTATAATCTTTTACTTTTACTTCATTTTAGCTCCAAATCTCTTTATTTTCGTGTCAAATTAATCCTACACTTGAGGTTTTGAAAATTAACAACGAAATTGGTGGGTCCTTGGGTCTAGGCTAGACATATAGTAATATGGATATAATGAGTTTTGAAATCTTATGGTGATAATTTATTTGACTAGATCGTGGTGCTACAGATTCCATTCAAAAAGGAAAGGACAAAGTGTTAGATTGATTGTGATTTGACTAAGGCAAGTGGACTTTCAAAACTTTGTAATTCTCGTAGAATTCTCGAATGTTCCTTTCTCCTATGTGTTGCATGTGAAATATTTTAATATTATAAGAAATGAGATGATTAAAAATATGAATGTAAGTTGGCGTGTTATTATGGTACTTGAATTGATAAATGTGGTGAAGTGATGAGAATTCTATATTTTTGAAATATATATATTGTTGTAGTTGAAAATTTATGAGTGGATTTGCTTGTGCAATTCATATCATGCTCATTCATTTCATGACATACATATGTGCATTGATTCCGGATATTGATATAAGTGAGATGAAAAGAAAAAAATAATATTGGGACCGAGGTCTTTATCGGTCGAGATATTGTGATGCCGAGGTAACATGCCGGCGAATTTATGATGATATTGTGATGTCGAGGTAACACGCCGGCGAATTTATGATGATATTGTGATGCTGAGGTCTTTCTCGGCAGTTATTGCATAATGCATTGCATTTCACCCTTGCATACTATTGCATTGCATGGTGTTATCTTTATGATTGATTTTGCTATCACTTTTAGCTTGTGCTTTGGAATTGTGATATGGTGAAATACTATCTTTATTATGTATTATGTAGTGCTGGGTCGGAATAACTTTCTATGCATGTTGTAGTCGTGGAGATTGACTAGGATGAAAGGAGTTTGTGTATTCTATTAGACTTCCTTATTTTGTTAGTTGACTTGCTAAGTACCGCATGATATTTGGTACTCATTCCTTGCTTCTACACCTGTATAGGTTGTGGACCCGAGCTATGAATAGTATTTTCTTAATCAGCCAAAGATTCCTAGGAGATATAGAGAGGTAGCTGTTGTCATCAGGCTGACTGTCTTGTTCCTATTTCTTCTGTACTTGTTCTATTCGAGAAGAAGGACAGTGTGGACTTGTATTTCTTTGATGTTTGTATTGTTAGTGGCTTGTACGCGTGACAACCAATCCTTGGGTGGTATTTAAAGTTTATGGAAATTTCTCAGTTTTATTTATCTACTCTCATTAAATTACTTCCGCGCGTTATATTTATTATCCCTTTTAGTTAAGACTGACTTGCTTTGATGGGATTACACAAGTGTCATCACGCCCAATTTTTGGATTGTGACATTTTGAGACTATGTTGAATTTACTTTCATTCAGTTTGGTTTTAGATACTCTTTTGTACTGGTGATACTAGGGTTGTATTTGCTACAGAGGAAAATATTTTCCTGAAAAATATTTTCCCAATTTTCTCATGTTTGATTGATGAATGAAAAATATTTTCTATTGTTTGGTTAGTGAATGAAAATAATTTTTAGAAAAATAGACTTTTATTTTTAACTAGAGTATAGAAAATATTTTTTAGAAAAATTATTTCTGACATGAAAATATTTTACAATTTAATTTTTTTTATAAAAATAAATATTTAAATTCTTTT
>JAOTQR010053064.1:0-14449 GCA_025774065.1 Solanum ossicruentum
TTGGTGCTGGAATTTCTGGACAGATTGTACACTAAGGATTCTTGTGTACTTTTCTTGTTAATTAAGAGGTTTTTCTCATGTTGTCTGGCTTTATTATGTATTAGTACTTGATTATGCAACAAAGATTGGTTTTATAGTAGTGCAAAAAGGTTGGTTAACTACTTTTACAGTCCACAAAAGTGGGGCATTATATGATATCGCAATTATGTGCTTCGTATGAACTTGTGGACTATTGGAGAGCAAGCTGTTCTTCATGTCCTTAATCACTGATTTGTTGCTGTTCTGAAACTAGTTCATAGCTGGTTGTGTATATAAATGTTGCTGGAACAGTTAGGTTAAAGTGAGAATCGATTTGGAATTGGTAAGGTCAAAAGGTAGCAAGGGGAGGTAACGTTATGCTGCCCGTTTTTGGGTGATGTAAAATTGTTATATGTTGTGTTTGTCGGCTGTTGTAAGGCTGTTATAGCATTAAAGTAGATTGTACATGATGTGTATATGCTAATATGTATTAGAAAATACGATTAGGGGCAACACCTGCTTGCTGCCCATGTATTGTTTTCTTATGTGATTGAGATACCAAGATGTATTCATTGGCTTCTAATGCTATTTTTATCCTTTACTATGTTGTATATAAGTATTTGCAGGAAGAGAAGGTTGTTTTGAGATAGTAAAGAGGTCTGACGACGAGGCATGTAAGGTTATTTGATTTCAGATCACTTGGCATGAAACATAG
This sequence comes from Solanum ossicruentum, assembly GCA_025774065.1. NCBI lineage: Eukaryota > Viridiplantae > Streptophyta > Magnoliopsida > Solanales > Solanaceae > Solanum > Solanum ossicruentum. Next base: position 734 of record JAOTQR010053064.1, read on the forward strand.
ATCTCTCCTGGTTACATAAAGGCACTTACCAACTCCAACATAACTATTAACCATGTCTCCACTCTTGTACATGCTCATGTAATTCCATACATAGTTACCTTTAAGACTGCATACATGCTTGAATACCAAGTTACATGAGTTCTTGTTACGAAATAAAGTTCACAAGTTGTTCCCTTTCATATGCATTTTATTGTTTATCCAGTGTACTCTTTTATTTGTCATATTGTCTTGTATGATTATCTACTTGTCACATGCTACTTATACAGTCATACAACTTCAATATTATGGCCACTAAAAAAAGTATACAGTATTATGGGTGGTAGCCCGAGGGGATTCGTGAAGAACCTAGCATAGGGACGATCCCGATACAGTATTGTGGGTGGTAGCCCAAGGGGGTTCGTGAAGAAACCAGCATAGGGACGATCCCGATACAGTTATACCACTGATCAGTTGGTCACTTGTTTACAACTATACACAGATTTTACAGTAGAGATTTTACAGTAAAGGTAAAGTGATACAAAGCACATAAAATACATGATTCCATAGTATAACTAAGGGTGGTCCCTGATCTTCCACAGATGCATGATTTCATTTAAGTTGTTACTTATTATACAGTATATCCTGGCTTACATACTCAGTATATTATCTCATACTAACATCCCTTATGGGGGACCTGCATTTCATGCTGCAGGTACAGGTGCTAATAGATCTCCCCAGTAGGAGGACAGGATATTTAGCTGCTGTCACCAAGCTCCGGTTGCTTCGGGGCTTGTATATATCTAAAGATTACATGTTTTTATTGCATATTTTGTTGAGGCGGGGCCTATCCCGACCCTTATCAGATGTTTTTCTTTATTTAGAGGCTTTGTAGACTATGTACAGCAAAGTGAAGTCATGTCTCGTACTATAGACACTGGGGCTCCAACGGCCTGGTCATTTGCATTTCTTTTTGGCTTGTTATCACTTTTTATCTTATTAAAGGCATGTCAAACATAGAAACTCCTTATAGTATGTATAGGAAGCGCATAGATACAGGTTGCTTCTCCTGAACCTTATCGGCAACGGGTGCCAGTCCGCCCTAACGGGACTTTAGGGCGTGATAATTTGTCCCTTAGCTAAGTGAGGTATTGGTGAGTAGATTCCCATAAGTCTTGGGCAATTGGTAGTAAATACCATTTGATGTTTATGATGAGGTATAGAGGAAGAGTTCTAGCTACGATGAGTTAGAGTGGCTCAAACTAGTAAGGGTTTAGGTAAATGTGTTAGGACTTTGGATGTTGATGGCTTGGGAGGACTGAAAGTAATGATTTTGATGTTGGTTGGATCCTACAAGCTAGTCTACGGATCGTAGGTGATACTATGGGTCGTAAAGGAGCTTTGTCAGTTGAAAACCATGAAAGTGAAAAGTCGAGGAACTTCTACAAGTTGACTTATGAGGTACTGGGACAGACTGTATAAGGAACCTGACTTGTAGATTGGGTCTTATGGCTGAATTTTCAGTTTTATGAAGAGTGTGATGTATTTTCAAGGTTATAGATCTAAACTATGCCTATGATTCTGGAGCGATAACCCTATGTGATTTAAAGAGTTATGAGCTTAGTAAGATAAAGAGGTATTGATAGAGCATTAGCCATGTGATTTTAGTAGACCTATGTTCTTAGGTGGTTACCTAGTAAGTTATAAGTTAGTGTAGTATAAGAGCAGTGTGTGAAGTAAAGTCATAAAGCTTGAATTTTAAGGAGCGATATAAAGAAGGACATAACATTATGAAAGTGATAGTCTTAGTTGAAGGTTTGCTCTAAGAGTCTTGCTACAGTTTGGGTTCGATGTTAAGATGTTATCTTGCAACAAGTGAGATGCTATGATGTATACTAGGGGTACCCCTTATATAGAGATACTAAATTGAGGATTGGATGCTAGATGACAGGGAGCATAATATGGGTATTCGCGATACAGTAAAGTTGTGTGAAACTATAATTTATGACTTTCTATGAGAATTTAGATAGTCTAGATGAGTTGTCAATGTATAGCAAACTAGTGTAAGCATTCTTTGTTGCCTTTAGTAACTAGGACGATGGGGATTTATGTATGAAGAATGATGAGTCTCGTCGTGTAATCCAAGACTTCCCTAGTCATATATATTGGAGCTTAAAAGTTGAATGTAAGTAATTTTGACTAAGAAGTCAGATTGTAAGAGTGATATAAAGCAATTATGCATGCTAATAAGAGTAGTAGGTATACAAATGATGCCTACAGAGCTAGAAAGGAAGTTAAGAGTCGCATCCTAGAAGAAGTTCTAATAGCAATTTTACATCATTGAGTGTAGCACAACAAGAGAATTTGAGATGTTAAGGTGAATAGTGATACCCCAAGATGTGTAGAGCACTATGTTTATAGCTTAGTAAAAAGGAAGATGATTCGCAGATTTAAGAAGAGGACCTTTGAGCGAAAAGGGAGATGGGAAGTTGATAAACCAAAATGAGTCTTAAGTTTTGATAATGATGAGTTGATTCAGATAAGATGTTGATGTTTTTCAATCTCTTATATCCATTAAAGCTAGGTTGAGGTGATACTTTATTCCTGTCTTATGTATGAGCACCATGCCTTTGGATTGAACCCATATACCCGATGTTGATTCAATGTTCGTGATTAGTCTAGAGGATGAGGAGTAACAGTTGTACTCTATCTCACTAAAACCTTAGAGTTCCAAACCTTATGTCCTATGAGATGCGATTTGAGTTTCACAATATGTTCAATTCCATAAACGCATAATAGGTCCAAAAGGGGCTAATGACGTTGTGTCACATTATGATTGCTCTTAGATTTAAGTCCTTAAACGTATCATGCTTATGATCTGTTCCTCCAAGCTTTTCCAATAATCCTTCCTTGCAATGTTGATAGCGATGTTGATGAAAATAGATGAGTTATTGTTGAGGAGTGAGTGTGGATATTCTTTGATGTGATGATTGATATCCTACTTTGATTAAGGTCGTAAATGTAAAGAAAGAGAAATACGAGACACTGTGATGTGATGCAAATAAGTAAGAGTAGATTAGAGTGTCTCTAGGCAAAAACACATTAGTGTACCTTTAAACGAGAAGTTCACTTAATGACAGATGTACCAATGTCGAGTAGGCTTGATAATACTCTGGTATAGTTGAAGTGGTTAAAAATAATAAGTGTGAATTTAGGGGTGTCACTATATGAGTGATTGGAGAAGGCTATCATGATTTTGAGTGAGTGTCTTAGGTAGATACAATAGATGTAGTGATGGGGGAGTAGTGTTCTCTGAAGGAAATTCCTGAGGAAGTATGGAACTTGAGTTGAAGGTTATCTTTGTAGGAGTATGATCATCTTAGGAATATCACTTTGGGGCTTAGAATTAGGCTTGAAAGGAATAAGAGGATGTGGTTAGGAAGAGATCTATATAGAAGCTTTAAGCTTTAAATTAACGATATAGTGCCATGAAGGGGAGCATAGTTGAGATGAGGTGTGAGGTTGGGAGTTACCCGTGGAGCATTATGCACCTTGATGATCCCATTCTCAATTAGAGTTGAACTCACTTTCGAGGTGTTTGAGAGATTTGAATTGAGTGCATTTTGACTTTCCATTCACGCTTGATGTTGAGGATGTTGAGGGATATTCCTATCCGTTATGTAATCGACATTTCCATTCTTGCGTTGATGTGTTAATTCTTGATTTTGAGTAGCGTTTACTGAGGTCGATGAAAAGTTAGGAGTTGGAGTTGTTGGGTGAATGTTGAGATGAGTCCCGAGTATTTTCTTTCCTTGATGCCCATCCTTAGTTAGCATCCGAGGACGAATGATCCCAAGGGGGAGATATTGTTACACCGATAATTCTGTCCTCATATGTACCTATGATTCAAGCCTCATTCCTATATGTGGGGAGTGTTTTAGAGTCATAAGAGACCTCTAGTACTTACACGAGTTAAACACTTTCCTATAAATCGAGTTTTTAGTGTTGGATTATGCAAAGTCAACTTTAAATGATCATAAATTTTATTGCAAAAAGAACTAGATTATCCATAACATACCAAATGAAATCCCTTTGAATTAGCTTTCCAATGCAATTGGTTTCACCTTATTCCGTTTTAGGAGTCAAACATTATGACCATTTTACTGAAGATTGCCAGTGTAGAGTTGCGCTACGAGACATCTGTTACGAGTCATAGGTCAGGGTACGAGTCATATTGTGGGCTCATAGCAACTTCTAGAAACTCAAAAATTGTGCCAAAGGGTTACGAGAGTGGTCCTATGAGTCGTAGTACAATGTACGGATTGTATGGGGCCCATAACAGGATTTTGACAACTTTTGAGAAAGGTTATTTTATCAATTCCGACCCATTTCCTTTTAACCCTCAGCCATTGTGGACAAAATATGTAAAGACTCAGATTTTTAAGATTATTTATACTGTTTAAGGCCGTCATGGTCCCCCTATGTCAAGCCAAGTTCGAAGGATTATCCATTGGCTAAGTTCGACACAAGTACCAGTAGAAGAGTAAACTTTAAACTAGCATAACTCTTAGAACATTTGGAACTGGGTGGCCCACAATATGTCAAATGAACACCCTTTTTGTTAGCTTTGCTACGTACTTGGTTGCACCTCATTCCAAGGTTAGATGAAGGAGTTATTCCGTGCAGTGTTGTCATACGGACTATTTGACGGCCAGTGTGGCCTTTGATGGGCCGTTTGGAAAATATAGGGTTTAAAAATGCCATTGTTATCACTAAGGAAGGTGGAATGATCAGTGCCACAAGTCGTGAGGCTTACCACTAGTCGTGGGGAGGGGCGTGAAGGTGAGTAAGGGAGGCTTGGTAGGCGTGGAGGTAAGGTTGAGGCCAAGGCATGGACCACGACCACCCACACGGGTTGTGGCAGGTGGCACAGGTCATGGCCCTTGGTATGGATCCTGGGCAATATTTTTCAGCACCAAGTATGGTACCACGAGTCTCCACACGGATCGTAAGGCTCCACACGAACTGTCGAGGCCTCCATGGTTGCGCCGAGACGTCTTTTCCCAATCGATTTCCAACTTCAATTTTTACACCAAGTACCTTGTCACGGGCACTCCACACGACCTGTGGAGTGCCACACAACCCCTGGGACCTTCCATCAGGCATCACTTTGCGAAATTTTCCATCCGATCACTAATGGCGTTTTTATAAATTTTAACTATTCTAATGATTTTTTTAGACTTCCAATGCTATCTTAAACTTCCTAAAAGACCTAAACAATATTCCTAAGGATCAAAACTCATTACTCTCATCTCAAGTACACCCTCAATTCTCTCAAGAGCTTCCACCAAGACCCCAATCCCAATTTCAAGGAAACTCAAGAACAAGTTTAGACTCCAAGACCCACTTTCAAGCTTCCATTCTTTCTCAACTCAATTTCAAGGAACTTAAAGTCTAAGGTATGTGGGTTGATCCTTGATTCCTTCTATGAAGGAGACCCAAAATTATTTTTCAAGAAAACCAACATGGATTTTGCTTACTTTAATTTGGAGTTTTGAATATTATGATTCCTAAAATTCTATTGGTGCAAAGGTAGTGTTTATTTGATGATTTTAATGTGATTTAAATCATTATATGAGGATTTACTTTGGGGTTTATGAAATTATAAGTGTGTATGTCCCCTTTAAGAATTATTTAGGCATGAGTGATTACAATATGGATTTAAATATGGATTTAATTATTATTTCACTTCAATTTCATATTATAAATGTTGATTATAGTCTTAATTATCCATGTCATTCTCTAATTTTTCATAGCATATGCATTCATGTACATGGATTATTTTGAGAAATTATGTTATGGGTTAAGCCCAATGTTGTTTTATGGTATAATTTTGATAAAATATTGGTTACGAAAATATTGTAATCACATATATGTCTTTGATATTGGCTCTTTTGAGAATTTTGGGTGCTTGCACCATTTTGTATATGAATGGGTTATTTCTATGCATGAGTATATAGACTATGAAATTATGATTTGGCCTTTAAGCCTCAAAATGCGTTGAAATAGTTTTGGAAATGATTTAAGTTGTTTGAAAGTATATATATATATATATATGTACACGTATATCTATTCTTGTGGGATGACAACTTAGCACCGATGGATTTGGGGCGTTAGGGCTATCCCCAAGGGCCCTCTCCCTTTCCTTGAACTATGTGCCTAGCATAGTTTTCGATTCGAAGAGGGAGTTATCCCGTAAGGACAAGAAATGATTTAAATTGTAATTTTGTGAAAATCCTATCTGAAGCGGGAGTTGTCCCTTAAGGAAGGTTACTTAATACAAAGAGGCAATTGTCCTATAAGGTGAAGTATGGTCCACCCTTGGAAAGTAGATCACCTCTTTAACGATGAGGGAATTTCGTCGGGATTCCAAGTAATAACCCGCTTGGTCTTACTTATGTCGGTTGAGGTTGCATCCCCAATATATATAAATGAGTGCATCATGAATTTCATAGCATCTCGTTATATTACATTCTTTGATATTCAACTACTTTGATATTATGTGCCTTGTCATTTGACATTGATATGCAGGTTTTGGGTAAGTTACATGCATCGGACCCTGCATACTTAGTACATTCAAACATAATAACTCATACTCTTGCCTACATGATTTTACCATGTACGGACCGAGGACTTTGACAATCCACCGATCGATGTTTCACTCAGATTCTAGATTTACTTGTAGTGGTGAGTCCTGTCTTTCAAGGACGCACCACCATCTATCTACCTATGTTACTTACTTTTCCTTATATATTGAGGGTGAGCCCGGGGTATGTCTTGGCCCCCGACCCATCTATGTAGAGGCATCGTTGTACATCTTGTAAACCTCTTCACGTTATATGTTATGTGTTACCGTTAAGTCTATGTTATGTGTATGGTTATCTTTAAGTGCCAAGGTATGACTTCTCATGTTGATGGAAATATCCTAAGACCCGAATTGCCCCCATAACATAAGTCCTACTTTCTTGTCCCTTAGAACTATATGTTAATTGTTGACTATGCTTCCGAACAAATGATGCAAGTTTTGGTATCTTGAGGCTTGTTTGGGAACTCTCAAGTTTCCATACGTTGTGTCACATCTAGGCCCTAGGTTCGGGTAATGACAAAGATGGTATAATAGCCCTAGGTTTGTAAATGATCTGCAGAGTCCAACATGCCGTATCAAGTAGAGTCCTAATCATGGGTGTGAGTTTGCTCCATGCCTATGAATGGGAGTCTACGATGACGTTCTAGGAATTGTCTCACTTCTTGATGTCTTATGTCATATTGTAAATAGTTGGTTTAGCTCTTGACCCTTGATGGTATCCTTACTTTGTTTCAGAAGATGCCTCATGGTACACCTGCCAGACCATCCCCAGCTAATGAGGGTCAAGCACCTCAAGAGCCTCGAGATGAGCCTGTCACTTATGGTGAGTTCTGAACGGCCTTTGGCATGCTTGCCCAAGTGGTGACTACTTAGGCTAGGCAGGCTAACCTTTCTTGGGATTCCACTCCGGCTTCCAGAGTGAGAGATTTCACCTAGATGAATCCTCCAGAGTTCTTTGGGTCTAAGGCTGACGAGGATGCTCAAGAGTTCATTGACGAGCTCTCAAAGGAATTGAATGTGATGGGTGTCACTTCTGAGGAGAGGGTTGAGCTAGCTATTTATCAGTTAAAGGATATAGCATAAGTGTGGTATACTTAGTGGTCTATGGAGAGGGTTTGAGGTGATGTTATTGATTGGGAAAAGTTCAAGCTTGCTTTTTCTGGATCGTTTCTTCCCACTTGAGCTTAGGGAAGCCAAGATGACCGAGTTTATCAACCTCAGGTAGGGTAATATAAGTGTGAGAGATTGTGCCTCAAGTTCACTAAGCTCTCCAAGTATGCCCCAACACTTATCACTGATCTTCGTGCAAGAATGCATAAGTTCATCTCCGGCGTTTCTGACTTGCTTATTCAAGAATGTCATAGGACCATGCTTAATCGGGATATGGACATCTCCAGACTTATGGTTTATGCCAAACAAATTGAAGGGGAGGAACTAAAGTGGAGGAGGATGCATGATCCTAAGAGGGACCATTTTTATGGTGGGTTCTTCGACTCTTGAGGTGTTGGTTTTGGTCATTTCCAACAAGGCCAAGGTTCAGGTGCTCGGGTTACTAATTCTAAGGTGCCTCCTCCTGGGGCACCTGTTGATGGTGGTCAGGGAAACATATGTGTACTAAGTGTAGGAACCATCACACAGATCCTTATTGGAGAGAATTGGGTGCTTGCTTCGGGTGTGGTGATAAGAATCAAAAAGTTGCCGACTATCCCAATAACCTTCAGAAAGGTCAAGGTCAGGTGGTTCACGGAGGATAAGGTCAGTCAAGGGTTCCTCAGGTTGTCGTTCCAAGGAAAAACATGTTCTATTCTCTTTATGCGCTTCAGGAAGTTGAAGAGGCTCCGGATGTTGTGACTGGTACGTTAAAAGTATTTGATTTTGATGCTTATGTTTTGCTTGATATGGGTGCAAACTTGTCTTTGTGACTCCTCTATTATCTATTAAATTTGGTTTGAGTCCAAAAATTTTGAGGGAGCCTTACTTGGTTATACTCCCGTGGGTGAATATGTTATTGCATATAAAGTCTATCATGGTTGTCCTGTTTCGGTATTGCATAAGGTATTCCCGTTAGATCTTGTCGAATTGGAAATGTATGATTTTGATGTGATTCTTGAGATGGATTGGTTGCATGCATCATATGCCTCTATAGATTGTAGAACCCAGAAGGTCAAGTTCCAACCTCCCGGTGAGCCCGTTCTTGAACGGAAAGGTAGTGACTCTTCTATCAAAGGTCGGTTTATTTCCTACCTCAAGGCTCAGAAGATGATCTCCAAGGGATGCATATATTACATTGTGAGGGTTTTGGAGTTCGAATTGCCTACTCTTGAGTCTGTTCCAGTGGTGAATGAGTTTCTGGACGTGTTTCCCGAAGACTTGCTTGGTATTTCTCCTGAAAGGGAAGTAGACTTTGGCATAGATCTTCTTATGAATACTCAACCTGTCTCTATTCCTCCCTATCGTATGTCACCGGCTGAGTTGAAGGAATTGAAGGATCAGTTGAAAGATTTGTTAGAGAAGGGTTTCATCAGGCCAACTATACCTCCATGGGGTGCTTCAGTGTTATTTGTAACAAAGAAAGGTAGATCTATTTGTATATGTGTCGATTATGGGCAACTGAATAAGGTGACCATTAAGAATAAGTATCCACTGCCTAGGATCAATGACTTGTTTGACCAACTTTAAGGGGCCACTCACTTTTCAAAGATCCACCTCCGTTCTGGGTATCATCAGTTAAAAGTTCGAGATTGTGACATTCCCAAGATGGCCTTTAGAACGAGACATGGGCACTTTGAGTTTTTTGCAATGTCGTTTGGCCTAACTAATGCTCCGACCATGTTCATAGATCTCATGAATCAAGTGTTCAAGCCTTTTCTTAATAGTTTTGTGGTTGTTTTCATCGATGATATTCTTATCTATTCCCGAAGCGAACGAGAGCATATAGATCATTTGAGGTCGATTTTGCAAACCTTGAGAGAGAAGAAGTTGTATGCCAAATTTAGGAAGTGTGAGTTTTGGTTGGGTGAGGTTACTTTTCTGGGTCATGTGGCGTCCGGTGATGGTACAAAGGTGGATCCGAAGAAGACCAAGGCGGTAAAGAATTGGCCTAGACCGTTGACTCCTTTGGACATTCGAAGCTTCCTTAGGTTAGTGGGATATTATAGAAGGTTCGTTGAGGGGTTCTTATCTATAGCCTCTCCACTGACTAAATTTACTCTAAAGAAGGCTAAGTTTGTATGGTCGGATGAGTGTCAGAAGAGTTTTCAAACTTTGAAGGATTGACTTACATCGGCTCCTATTTTAACTCTACTCAATGACATGGATGGTTTGTGGTATATTGTGATGCCTCTCGAATTGGGTTGGGTTGTGTACTTATGCAACATAGCAAGGTAATAGCTTATGCATCAAGGCAATTGAAGGTACATGAGCTTTGCTTTGAAGATTTGGAGACACTATTTGTATGGGTTCAAGTGGATGTTTTTACTGATCACAAGAGCTTGCAATATGTGTTCACTCAAAGAGACCTTACTGTGAGACAAAGGAGATGGTTGGAACTCCTAAAAGATTATGACATGAGTGTTCTATATCACCCCAGCAAGGCAAATGTGGTAGCCGATGCTCTTATTAGGCTATCCATGGGAAGTGTGGCTCATGTTGAGAAAGACAAGAGGGATTTGGCAAGGGATGTCCACCGTTTGGCTATATTGGGTGTTAGAGTGGCCAATTCCAATGATAGTGGTATATATGTTTTAAATGGTGCCGAGTCCTCGATGGTTGTTGATGTGAAGGCTAAGCAAGATCTAGACCCATCCTAGGTTGAGTTGAAGAAATTGGTTGCCGAAACGAATATTGAAGTTTTCTCCCAAGAGGGAGATGGTGTACTTCGGTATCAAGATAGGTTATTTGTTCCAGACGTGGATGATCTTAGGAAGGTGATCATGAGTGAAGCCCATAGTTCTCACTATTCTATTCACCAGGGGTCCACAAAAATGTATCAAGATTTGAAGGAGGTGTATTGGTGGCATGGTATGAAAAGCGACATAGCGAAGTTTATATCCGAATGCCCAAATTATCAACAAGTAAAGGTGGAGCATCAAAGGCCCAGTGGGTTGGCTCAAGACATTGAGATTCCTACTTGGAAGTGGGAAGACGTAAATATGGACTTTGTGGTTGGGTTGCCTCAAGCAATTTGATTCCATTTGAGTCATCATCAATTGGATGACTAAATTAGTTCATTTCTTACCGGTTAAGACTTCTTTCAATTCCAAAGAATACACGAAGTTGTACATTTTGGAATTGGTAAGGTTACATGGTGTGCCAAGATCTATCATATCAGATTGGGAACCAAATTTACCTCTAACTTTTGGAAATCGTTTCAAAGGGGACTCGGTACTAAAGTCAAGTTGAGTATCGCCTTTCATCTCTAAACTGATGGACAAGCCGAGAGGACAATTCAAACTTTGGAAGATATGTTGAGGGCTTGTGTGTTGGAGTTCAAAGGTAATTGGGATGAAAATCTTCCACTCATCTAGTTTGCTTATAATAATAGCTTCCATGCTAGCATTAGTATGGCACCATTTGAGGCCTTATATGGTAGGAGGTGTAGATATCTGGTGGGATGGTTTGAGTTGGGGGAAATGGCTTTGATTGGCTTGGACTTGGTAATGGAGGCTATGGAGAAAGTGAAGTTGATTAGAGAAAGGTTAAAGATGGCACAAAGCCGCCAAAAGTCCAATTCGGATGCTAGAAAGAGAGAACCTTAATTTCAACTTAGAGATTAGGTGTTTGTGAAGGTCTCACCTATGAAGGGAATGATGCATTTTGGAAAAAATAGGAAGCTAAGTCCCCGGTATATAGGGACTTACCCAGTTATTAAACTAATTGGTAATGTGGCATATAGAGTGGAGTTACCTCCAAATTTGAGCTCTATTCACTCGGTTTTCCATGTGTCCATGTTGGGAAAGATGGTGGGAGATGCTAGCATTATTGTGCCTTTGGAGGGTATTGAGGTGGAAGAGGACTTGTCTTATGGGGAGGTCCCGGTAGAGATTTTGGATACAAAAGTGAAGCAACTTCGTAATAAGGATGTGGCTTCGGTGAAGGTGCTTTGGAGGAAACAACATATGGAGAATGCTACATGGGAGGCGGAGTTGGATATGATGAAGCAGTACCCCCATCTTTTCCAATCTACTCAAGCCTAAGGTATTAGGTCCTTTCCTTCTCATTAGTCCCAATTCTTTCCTTCTTGAGTCTCATGGTATTGCATGCGTACATATGCATTAGAATGGTTTTTATGATGTTTTGAATGAACTTATTTTGACATGAGATTTAATGGCTTTGTCATTTCCAATGATGAATTATGCATAACATCTTGTGTTTGAAAGTTGCATGTTCCCACCCAAGCCTTTCAAGCTTTGTTCTTGCACATTCGGAGACGAATATTTCCATGGAGGATATGATGTAAGGACTCAAATTTTCAAAGGATTTTCTATTGGCTAAGTTCGACACAAGTACCAATAGAAGGGTTAACTTTAAACTATCATAACTCTTAGCACATTCAGAACTGGGTGTCCATGATATGTCAAATGAAAGTTCTTTGAGTTAGCTTCACAACACACTTGGTTTCACCTCATTCTGAGGTCGGATGAAGGAGTTATGATCGTTTTCGTTAGGCCCTTCTGTGCAGTGTTGTGACACGGACTGTTTGACGGCAAGTGTGGCCTTTGACGGGCTGTTTAGGGCAGTTAGGGTTGGAAAAGGCCATTTTTTCCACTGAGGACAGTGTCACGACCAGTGGCACGAGTCGTGAGGCTTACCACTGGTCGTGGGAGGGGCGTGAAGGTGAGTAAGGGAGGCTTGGTGTGCATAGAGGTAAGGTTGAGGCCAAGGCATGGACCATGACCACCCACACGGGTCGTGGTAGGTGGCACGAGTCATGTCCTATGGCATGGACCCTGGGCAACATTTTCCATCACTAAGTATGGTGCCAAGAGTCTCCACACGGACCGTGAGGCTCCACACGAACCGTGGAGGCCTCCGTGGTCGCGATGAGACGTCTTTTTCCAATAGATTTCTAGCTTCAATTTTTAGACCAAGTACCTTGTCACGGGCACTCCACACAACCCGAGGGATCGTCCATGGGGCATCACTTTTGTCAAATTTTCCATTCGATCACTAATGGTGCTTTCGTAAATTTTAATTATTCTAATGATTCTTTTTAGACTTCTAATGCTATCTTAACCTTCCTAAAAGACCTAACAATATTCCTAAGGATCAAAACTCATTACTCTCATCTCAAATACACCTTGAATTCTCTCAGGAGCCTCCACTAAGACCCTAATTCCAATTTAAAGGAAACTCAAGAACAAGTTTAGATTCCAAGACCCACTTCCAAGCTTCCATTCTTTCTCAACTCAATTTCAAGGAACTTAAAGTCTAAGGTATGTGGGTTGATCCTTGATTCCTCCAATCCAGGAGTCCCAAAATTATTTTCAAGAAAACCTACATGGATTTTGGTTACTTTAATTTGGGGTTTTGAATATTATGATTCCTAAAATTCTATTGATGCATGGGTAGTGTTTATTTGAGGATTTTAATGTGATTAAAACCATTATATCAGGATTTACTTTGGGTTTTATGAAATTATAAGTATGTATGTCCCCTTTAAGAATTATTTAGGCATGGGTGATTATACTATGGATTTAATTATGATTTCACTTCAATTTCATATTATAAATGTTAATTTCACATTTAGTCTTAATTACCCATGTCATTCTCTCATTGTTCATCACATATGCATTCATGTACATGGATTATTTTGAGAAATTATGTTATGGGTTAAGCCTAATGTTGTTTTATGGTATGATTTTGATAAAATGTTGGTTATGACAAAATTGTGATCACATATATTTCTTTGATTTTGGATCTTTGAGAATTTTGGGTGCTTGCACCATTTTTATATGAATGAGCTATTCCTATGCATGAGTATATAGACTATGAAATTATGATTTGGCCTTTAAGCCTCAGAATGTATTGAAATGGTTTCGAAAATGATTTACGTCCTGTGAAAGCATATGTGTGTGTGTGTGTGTGTATATATA
>JAOTQR010053093.1:0-14447 GCA_025774065.1 Solanum ossicruentum
ACATTATTGTTATTGACCTTTTTTATTTTGAGATAAGTTATTCCGGGATTATTATACCATCCAAAAGAAGGGATAATTTATTTCGGTATTATTTTAAGATAAGTTATTCCATATTTGCCAATCAAATAATTATTTAAGTGTCACTAAATTTTTATTCTGGGATTTTTAGTTATCCTTCGCATCAAACGATAATGCTCGAAAGACAGTAAATTGTATCTCAAGTTAAGTTGAAAGAGTAGTTAGGCACTTGAATTGGTTGATGTTTGGAAGTAAAAGAAAAGGTAGCATTCAAAGTTGTGCTAAAGAATATTTGGACATGAAAGTACAATTAAAGTTTTGCGAGTGATTACTAGAAAAAAATAAATCTTAAAATCAGTTTTTCGAACTTGGTACATGAGATAGGTATTGAATCAATTATTTTTGATGACTAGGTTTGATTGTAACTTAGAATATGGAATTCAACGGGATCAAATAGGAAAAGTCTTAATTTCAAGCAAGAAGAAATAGTAAACCAAATTAGCAAACAAATATTGATTTAAATTGATCTCTAAATACTCTTTGAAAATTTTCAAACAAGATTTATGGTCAAACAGCGCCTAAAGATTTTGTAAAATTCAGCGCTGGAAACCTTTTAAAACAATAATGTTTAGATTTTTAGGCTATCTCCAATCTGCTCTCTATTTTACTCTCTTTTTTAAGAAAAAAATAATTAAACGATTCATCATAATGATGGAGGAGTTAGGCATGATCTCAACCTGAATATATATCAAAAATAATAATTACACGGAAGAGGACATAAAATTTAGCCTCAGTAACGCAGTGTAGGTTTGATGTCACTATTCTATTGCCTATATGGTTACTAAAATCAATTTGAAAATGCATATTCCTTCTATTGTTAGAAACCTCACAACAAAAAGATATTATACATCAAACAAGAATCAATTTTTCGAGCAATCATCATTGATGAACTTGTTTCTCTTGGTTCTAAATCTGAAATTGGGAGCCCATCAAGTTTTAACTTCAGTAAAGCTCTAATCTAAGAAGGTAAGGAAGTTTCAATGAATATAGCGGGAAAGGACCATAACCGACGATGAGATCATGCGAGCTATAATGTGGAATTCAACGTAAGCCTCTATATTGGAAGGGAAAACTACTTGCTATAGACTACGTCAACATTAACTAGCCAAGCCTAACCCCTTGTTTAGATGGTTGTTATTTGTTGTATTGTATTGTTAGTTTAAATACAATGTTTATTTTGATTGTTACTTAAATTTCATTATATTGTATTGTTTAAATCCATCGTTAGGTAACGAGGAAAAGGCTCATTTTGTCTAAAAAACCGATGTGGTGTGATTGCATCGTTACTTTAATATCTTCTTTTCATTTTTTATTTTATTTATTATTTAATAATTTTATTTTATCATTTATCCTATCTTTTTATGGTATTTACTATATACCCTACAATTTCTTGAAGCGCTATTATTCAAATTATAGATATATAAATATGACATTATGTAATAATGGAGAACAATACAATATATTCAAATATTATATTCATTGAAACAATACTAACAATACATTACAACACAATACAATACATTATGAAACAATACATAACAATTATCCAAACAAAGTGTAAAGAGGCAACCTATGGTGGCAACATAATTATGAGACCCCTTGGATTGAGTCCCCTCCCCAAGCCTTATTTGGTGCTAAGTCAAGTGCACATAATAGTAATAATCATAATCATATGCTTTTAACATTCATAAACATGAAATCATACTTGAAAGTAGCAAGAGTAGCTCATTAAAATCTTTATGATTCATTAAAGTGAGAAGTGTCCTTTCACAAGAAGGAGCTATAATTTAGGGAGAATTGTCCTTTCACCAATATTCATTTTGTCATAAAAAGAGCTTCCACAATCAAATTCATAACTTTTATAAGCCTTTAGTTGAAACCTTTATCATTCAAGTTATATTTCATTGAAGCATAGAATAAAACTAGATGGGTTAGATGTATTTGAGCTTTAAAATATGCAATGAAAGGAGATTATGCATAAACATTATGAAAGCTATCAATTTGGTAAGGTACATAAAGCAACCCACCATGAACTTTAAAAATTCTAGGTATCTTGATTCAGGAACATCTTGTAAATAACCAACTTCTTATAATGAAATATCTATTCATGGCAAAAATACATCGTATGACAGTAGATAAACATGGTACATGCATTTAAAATGAAGCCATGAACATATATAAATTTACATAAAATAATTAGGAGATTTAGTTGAAAAAATACTTGGAGTCCATGGGTGAAAGATACCCATGAATGAAATTCACATACCTTCGATAAAAATTTGTAGGGAAAATTCGAACTTTGGCTAAAGAAGCTTGAAATCCTAACTTGTCTTCAATAGAGCCCATGAGAGCAGCTTAGAAGTTTGGGACGTAGAATTTTAGGAGAATGATTTGGAATGAGGGTGAACGAGTTAGTATTAAACTAGGGGCGGCTCAAGGGTGAAGCAATTAAAGCAGTTGGTTTAGGCCCCTTAATTTATGGGGCCCCTTTTTACCTTTTTTTTAAATTTTAAATTCAAATATGAATATCCATTGAAAGTTGAAATGAGCTCATGTGTACATGTCCTGAAAAGGTTGACAATGAGTGATCAAACCTTTATAACATTTGCCATGATTTTTTATGGTGTTTTGAGCCTTGTGCCAATATTATTTTTTTTTCTTAGGCCTGATCTTTATAATAATAAATAAACAGAATACAAATCTAACTATTTAAATACTGATCCTTTTACAATTTTTTTTAATTAAATTTTTGGGTAGTGCCCGTTTTATTAATATGAATTAAAAAATATCCTAATGTACTAGTTTTGTACTGACTACACGAGTAAGAAAATCTAACTAAAATTTGGCCCAATTAATAGTGAGACCCGATCCAAAGTTGTAACGGAAATATCTAAGTATCTAGACTCTTCATTTTCATTTTGCACCGCCTTCATTTTCACTTTTTGGATCTTCCTTTCTTCAACTTACTGTTCTTCTTTCTTATCTGTTATGTATTTGTGGTCTATTCTTGATTTTCCTCCTTCTACTACTCCTGCGTAGCAATCTACAACCTTGTGTTTATCTGGGAATTTGTTATCACATTTCCAATGGTAAGCTTTGAGTTCTCTATTATTACCAATTATTACCTATACATAGACTAATCTTTTAGCTTTCGAATACTGGTTATTTTTTTGGTAGAAAGATAATTTATATAGAAAAACTTATTCAAAAAAATATAAATACGATTATAAAATTATTATTCACAATTTTGCATCTCAAAAAGCTAAAAGAATAGATTTTAAATAAAACTTATATAATTCCTTTTTTTTTTAAATTAAGGCCTCTCATTGAAGTTTTGCTTTAGGCCTCGGATAGTATTGAGCCGCCCCCTGTATTAGACTGATATGAATAGTATTAGGAATCAAAATGATGTAATTTAGAACTTAGGATGCAAAGAAATATCAAAAGTACCCTTCATTAAAAACTATTGGGTAAAACCACGAGCCCGATTAACATCTACGACTCGTAGATAAGGGTTTCATCCTGGTTACACTCCAGAAGTTCAGAAACCTGAAACTTGGACCCTCAATCTATGAACCCGTGTCTATGATCCATAGTTTCATTTACGAATCATAGTGTCACATCCCAAAATACCCCCTAGATGTGACTGGCACCCGCCAATACCATCTGTCAGGAGAACCAAACATCTATACATGCATCTAAATTATCAAAGCATTGAGATATAATATGTGCAACACCAAACCTCATTACTACTCATGAAAATGGAATAACTATCAAAACAAAATCGTATATCAAGTTACGAAAGAAAAAGGTCACTTAACAAACTATCTCTAGCCCAAATCCCACCATTAGATCATAGAGCATCTAATACAGTGATACGAACAAGTCTCACCCTCTGCAATAATACCTGCATTGATATGCAAATAAGGAGTGAGCTATATATAAATATTATCCAGTAGAATCCTTGACTCGCTACTTAATACCCATGGAATAAGAGTTATAAAATATATGCATAATGAACATATATAAATAATATGTACAAGAATATACATCATAGTAGAAAGCTCAATAAATTCAAACAAATGTTCAAAAAGATCACTGTATGTCTCAATTTAATCCACACTCAAAACTTGTCATAAACAGCAGTGAAAGAGATCAACTTATCACCCCGACAAGTCCATGACAGCATGCATAATGCTCCAAAAGTGTACTACGGTTGCCTGTACAAACTCTGGGTCAAACAGAGTCAAGAGATTGCCTCAACTATGAGTGTTGTGCATACACTACACTTGTTGAAACAAAACAAAGATAACAACAAATGTAAAATAAGAAAAATAAGAATTAATTCATAAATTACCCAAATTAAACCAGTCTAAAAGTCGTACTCCCCGATAGCGATGCCAAAATTTTGATGTCGCCCAAAATACACTTCTTTTCAAAGGTATAAGCAGTCATCAAAATATACAACCTAACCAAGGTTAGGGTCGAACCACAGGGAGTATGGTCTAAACTTGGAGTAATTACGAGCAATTCGGATGAATTAACCTAATTTATATCCCGAAAGGGGAGGAGGGTTGTAATCGCAGTAAGTAAACCTAAACTAGAAGCAAGTGTTATGAATTTAGTGAGAGAAGTAACTAGGATATTGTGTTCCCCACTAACATCACTTTGAGTACATATAAAATTCCAAGTTTTAATATCAACAATGTTGAATTTAAGAAGCACATCACCTCACTGATGGCTGAATGAAATGCTAGTCCTCAACGGAGCATCTTCTAAGGGACTCTATCATTTACGTTTGCATCATAAAATGATGAAGGTCCAAAGGACGTCAGTACGTGAAATGTACGAACATGTAAAATAGTCAAAATAGGGAACTTAGAATAGGGCACTATACTCAAAAGTAACTGAAACATGTCTCAAAATAGGATAGCAATGATAGTAGATAGAGTGTATACTGAAAGTAAAAACATATGCTGGAACTCTGTGTGCAAAAATTAGTTTACTTTAGCTTGGGGAGTTTCTCTAACCAACAACCATCATGAATGAGCCTCGTAATGATACAACGTCTTGCCAACGCCGACAGAGTCATCTCATACTTTGTTAGAATAAGGGATGAAAACTAAGGGAGTAGATCTATCCTAAAACTGGGTCATCTCAGTGGCAAGCGAGGAGTTGTACTCTTGGTACAATTCTACCCTACACTAGACCCTATACTAGCTACTTAGTTTACGAGTTCAAGTTATTATTACTCTTACTCGTATCGGTGCTTAATATTACTCCTAAAACAACTTTTATAATGCTCATAACTATAAGAATAAATGTTATAAAATGTCTTTTTAATCCTTTAGGACTTAGCCCAATTTTAGCATTTCTCAAATTTTTCTTAATTTGTCTCTTCTCTTATTTGTATCAATGCAATGTGCCTCAAAAACTATTTTTTTACTCGACCGTCTTATAAATACAAATGCTTCAATACTTCTTGAACTCAATTTAATACTGTGGACATAATAGCTTTTCATGAAATATATAGAGTCCTTCACATGCAATAACAACTATGAAAACTTAATTCAATGATGAAATCAGTAAAGACCATGATTTTTAATTGAGAAATATACACAAACAAGAATCTCATTGAAATTAACTAGCAAGGGAGAACACCAATCTCAACTCATAACTTGATCTTTGGTAAAATCTACTAGTTAAGATATTAAACTACACATAGGATAACTTTCAGAGGGTCTTACGTACTCGTGAGAATTAGTTTCTTGAAGAATTTTGAAGGTGTCTGAAAGCCCTAGCTTTTGTCCTCTTGAAACTACATGCTGTGTTTGGAGAGTGTTTGAGCACTAATGAGTTGAAAAGTGCGTTTTAGGGATTTAATAAAGTGAAAACAGACGAGTTTAGCCTTAAGCAAGTGAGAAATGATGAAAATACCCTTCTTTTGAGACTGTCAGAGCCATCCACGAAATCCCTTCCATGGGTCGTGGATGCACCTTCGGTCTGTACTTTGACTCGTGGAATTGGGTGTCACAAAAGTCAAGTTTTTGGAATTGAGGCTTCCAACCTATGAACACGAAGGTTGGAACAGGAAGGACAGCCCGCGGGTTCACCTATGGGTCGTAACACCTCCCGTGGAAGTGGTTCCAGACTTGGAGAAATTTAGGTTCCTCAGGGCCTCTCCCAACGAGTCCTATTGACGGCTCGTGATAACTTGTACGACCTGTCTAGTAACACGTAAGAAAACTTTCAGAAGTTTTTCAATTTTCCACCTTTACTGAGTACTTTCCATGGACACAGCTATGGTCCGTTAGTTCTTCTACGAGTCATGGAGTGTCTCGTAGGATTAAAACATCACCAAGATTTTTAACTTTTCAGTTTTCTTCTAAGCATAAAAACATGATGGGTGTTACAGCCGTAGACAACCGTCATTTATTTAAGCAACTATGAATTGTTTATTCTAGAACATCCATTGGACATTAATTTGCTGATCATATTTGCAAATAAATTGACATATCTTGATAAAAGGAGTCTTTCAAAGGATGATTAATTTCAATATATTGATATGATCACGATTAATCACAAATTCTTTGATTCTACTAATAAATAACTTATTCATATATAATATTAATTTAGTGCCTTGATAATAATTTCACATTTTGTGAAAACTTGATTTTATATATTGTTATTTAAATCAATACTTATAATGTAGATCAAAATATGTTTGTTTAGCATAAACAAACAACCAGTTGTTTACGCAACTAAGAATTGTTTATACTAAAACCTCAATTGGACATTAATATATTGATAACATTTGAAAATATATTGACACATATTTATTAAACTAGATAATTATGGCCTATCTTAACACGGGCCCAACGTAAAATCTCAATAGAAACTTAAAATTGCACAATATCAATGATCAAATTATTGAACATAGTTTAACTGTCAAATATATTGTTTATATGTACATGTGAATATTATACCATTGGATATCCAAATGAAATAATTATGTACTTTAACATTTACATATGTAGGAATACTAGTTGCATTAGTATATTATTTGCAAAGTAGACAAAAATAAATGCAATAGTAAATACATTTTTCATGTTGTGATCAATTTCTTCCACACAATTTTTAATTAGAATTACCTATTTCATTGAAATTGAAAATGAAGTGTCAATATCGCAATAGTTACCTTTTAATCAGAAAACCCTAGAATTACTTGTAAGTCTAAGAGTGCAACTGCGCAAATTTGAATAGAAAACCCTAAAATTACCTTTTAACTTTTAAAACACCCTAAATCAGTCATTTTTTTTTAAGAAAATACAAAAGGCGACACCTTTCTTGCCTTTGTCGCCTCTCACCTTTCTTGCCATTTTCGCTATGGCGTCGCCTTTTGAAGATCGCCTCATCACAAAGATAAAAAGCGATGAAGGTTCACCTCGCCTCGCCTCTCGCCATTGGCGACAAGGCGATCGCCTTTCACAATACTAGTTACTACTGTAATAGCCTTTGTTGTACCTGATGAACATAATGAGACACTCACAA
This sequence comes from Solanum ossicruentum, assembly GCA_025774065.1. Lineage (NCBI taxonomy): Eukaryota > Viridiplantae > Streptophyta > Magnoliopsida > Solanales > Solanaceae > Solanum > Solanum ossicruentum. The sequence goes on from JAOTQR010053093.1 coordinate 7,630, forward strand.
AAATTGTATTATCCAGTGAAATCTACAAATGGACCTGCTTTCTCTTCTATACATTGGCTTCGCACCCTCTAAGAACAAAAAGGAAGGAATTTTTACATGTCATGAAAGGAAAAAATTTGCTCCTGAACAATTAGTGAACTTAATAATTTGCTGATGAAAGGGAACATATGCTAATAGCCTACATTCCCTTTTTAAACTGTGCACCTCCGTTTCAATTTATTTGTCTTACTTTCCTTTTTAGTTTGCTTAAAAATGAATGTCTCTGTCCTTTTTTGGAAATTCTTTAATTCTATGTTTCCACGTGACATGTTTAAGACTACAAGATTAAAAGATATTGTGGTACATTCTACACATCTTAAGTTAAAAGAACACAAGATTCAAAAGTCTTTTTTACTTTCTTAAAATCCGTTCCAAGTCAAAACCAAATAAACAAATTGAAAAAGATGACGTACTTACTATCTTTTATCACCTAAATGATTATTGAATTTCAGTTATATCTATGTCATCATTGGACCATTGGTCATACATTATGATCTCCAAAACCGTCATCAGGAAACTACAATTATGATAATATTTCAAAATTTCTAATGATTTTTAACTGGGACAAACGCATAAAAAAATGAATTGTAGAGTCAAAAGCAATTTTATTTCGCTGAAATGCTCAAAAAAGAAAAACTTTGATCCACAACTCACCTGAAAAATTTTCTCCAATTTTTTCATTGCCCTAGCATGTAGCCTGAGAGTATCCTTAAGAACATTGGCTTCTTTAAGGACCTAAGCAAAAGAAGCAGAACAAGTGAACTTGATAAACATGCAGAGGCTCCTAATTTCATAAATACATAAAAATTGCACAATTTGCTGTTGTAAGTAACAGAGCGTTCAGTCTAAAGGAAGTCATAACGATGATGTAAAAATATAAAAGATTGGTTGCGTTCAGGTTAGTAAATAAAGTCAAATGCTCAGACCATGCTGACACACTGCAATAACGGAATGTTACTTGATAATTTTTTTTAAAGAGATTCATTTGCCGTTTAATCTTTTGTCTAGATTCATTTCATCCAGTTTGAAGTTAATCTTGATTGAACCATAAATTTTATATAGGCTGCAGCATCTGTTAGCAAGTCATAAATAAGTATCCTACTGCAATTCGAGCAACAATAAGATTCACTAATATTGGATATAAAAGAATTGGCAGAGCTTACAGCTTGGCAAATACGCGAAAAGTTAACTCAATATCCACCACGTTAATTTGCCAAAGTGATTTAATCATGATATCTTTCTTTTCTTTCATTGTTTTTGATTGCATCCTCTACTTTGTTTTCCTCATGGTACTTCTTCTGTTCTTGTATCTGAAGTAAAGACACAACCCTTAAAGATAAACCAAAAGCTTCGACACATGACTAAGAAATAAAGAAGAATAACTTAAATATATACAACTGTGCTTCTAATCTTGAATTTCTAAATCAGACATGTTGATTTTCCCAACTCAATAATAATAATCTCTGATTCATCATATCATTACAAATTTGTCATTCGTAGCATATTCTAGAGTTCCTTATCTTCTTCTTTTTGACGACTTTCAACCAACCGAAATGTGATAAATCACTTCAGAATGTTATTATTTAACCTGTGTCTATAATGATTTTGCAAAGATACTACCACAATTTCATCAACTAAGGTAGGCAAAAATTTCATGTTGTCATGTCAAGTACAATAAAATTTTACTTATAGATCAAGAGCTACATTACCTGCATTTTCGAGAATCTAGCATCTCTTTAAAAATATTGACTTTTCAAGAAAAGGTCGCACACCTACTTAGCTTTATTATATATTAACTTTCTTCCTTATTGTATCGCTTCATCTACTAATATAAATTTGTCCAAAAGCTTATTGTTCATGTAAGTCCAATTATATCTTATTTGCAGTTAACACTTCTAAGTTTGAACAACTAGTGTTATGTTAAATCTTAGAAAAAGAAAGATAAATCAATTTTACTATCTATAATCTACCATAAAGCAAACATAATAATCTGTTAGTAAGAAACACAAGAACTCCAGAGATAAAGTCCAATCAAAAGTGGGTTGCAGGACAAACTCAAGAGAAGACAAGGAATAAAATGTAGACAAAATAATTGGGTTTATTCATGAAAAAAAGGGTTAAAAAAAGAAGAGCAAAAGGACTAATAAATGGAAGGAGGAGAATGAACCTCCAAGGGACTGAGCGTAAAGTGTGAACAATACAGATATTAGAGATTAAAGAGGAGGAAAGAGCTATAACTGAGAAATACGAAATCTCCATAAATATTAGCAGTATATAAATATTTCGTCAGTTAGACCACCAAGCCCTATGATCTCCCTTTAAGATGAATCCTAACTTCACATGAAGATTCTTATGCTGCCTATATTCTTATTCCTCACCATGCAAAGTATTAGGAACAATATGTTTAAGACATTATTTGAGAGACCAATTATCATGTTCAGACTCTTAATTTTAATAGTGTGAATTAGCTAAAACGGAAACAGTTGTATATACAAAAGATTAAAGAATGGAAAGCTGGGAGCGAAGCAATTGTGACCCAAAATGCTAGTCACTAAGGGATTGTTTGGTTCAAAATTAGGCTATCCTGCTATTATAATCAGGATTATCTATATCACAAATGTTTCCTGGTTATACATAATACCCTCAACCAAACATACTATAGATTAACAACAACAACAACAACAACATACCCAGTACAATCTCACAAGTGAGGTCTGCAGAGGGTAGAGTGTACGCAGACCTTACCTCATAGAAGTAGAGAGGTTGTTTCCTGTGGACCCTCATCTCAAAACCCATAAGCAGAAAGAACCAGATATGATAAAAGGAAAGGGAGGGAACAAAAAAGTGAGTAATAATGAATAGCACATGGCAGTATGTAAACATGATAAAGCTAACACATAATACGACATATAATGAGAGCACAAATTAGCCACCTAACCCTACCAATTAGCCTGCTACCCTAATTCGCGACCTCCACTTCTTTCTATCTAAGGTCATGTCCTCGGTGAGATCAAGTTCCGCTATATCATGTCTAATCACCTCCCCCCAGTATTTCTTCGGTCAATCTCTACCCCTCCGTTTAGCTCCCAAAACCAACCTCTCACACCTCCTAATAGGAGCATCGGTACTCTTCCTCTGCACATGTCCAAACCATCGTAGTCTCGCTTCCCTCATCTTTTCGGCCACCGGGGCCACCTTAGCTTCTTCCGAATGGTCTCATTCCTAACCTGGTCACTCCTGGTGTGGCCACACATCCATCTCAACATCCTCATCTCTGCGACATGCATCTACTGAACATGTGCATTTTTAATTGGCCAACACTCCACCCCATACAGCAAAGATGGTCTAACCACGACTCTATAAAACTTACCTTTGAGTTTAGGTGGTATCTTCTTGTCACACAATACTCCAGAGGCAAACCTCCATTTAGTCCATGCTGCTCCAATACGATGTGTGACATCATCATCGATATCGCCACTACCCTGGATGATGGACCCCAGATACTTAAAGTTATCCCTCTTGGGGATAGGTTGATTGGCAAGACTCACATCCAAGTTTGCTTCCCTCTCAACACTGAATTTGCACTTCAAATACTCAGTTTTGGTCCTGCTTAATTTGAAACCTTTGGACTCCAAGGCGTGTCTCCAGGCCTCCAACCTATTATTAACTTTAGTCCGAGTCTCATCAATCAGTACTATGTCATCTGCAAATAGCATACACCATGGTACCTCCTCCTAGATAGATCGCGTCAGCTCATCCATCACCAAGGAAAACAAGAAAAAGCTCAACACGGATCCTTGATGGAGTCCTATCTCAACAGGAAAATACTCTAAGTCGCCCCCCACTGTTCTTACCCGAGTTTTGGCTCCGTCGTACATGTCCTTAATCGCCCTAATATATGTCACTGGGACACCTTTCACCTCTAGACACCTCCATAGGACATCCCTTGGGACTTTGTCATATGCCTTCTCGAGATCAATGAACACCATATGAAGGTCCTTCTTTCTTTCCCTATATTTCTCCACTAACCTCCGAACAAGATGAATTGCTTCAGTAGTCGACCGCCCCGACATGAATCCAAACTGATTCTCCGAGATAGATACTACTCTTCACACCCTCATCTCTACTACTGGGATAACACATTTAATTAAACACTCCTATTAAATGATTCCTAAGACAATCATATGTTCTCAATCAACCATTGTATCAACTTTACTTTAATCACTATAGCAATCACATAAGCTAAATAGTCTTTCAACAGATGCAACTCCTTTTTTAGAAAGAAAAACAACTTATCTTCATCAATTCCCAAATACTTCTAATATATAGCAACGAAAACATTGTTTTACTACACTTGAGCCGAGGGCCTTTAGGAAAGAGCCTCGAAGTAAGCATAAGGTCCAAGTACACTCTACTCTACCGTCTCTAGACCTCACTTGTAGAATTACATTGTGGATAAGGTATGCATATACTCTACTCTACACTCTCTACACCCCACTCATGGAATTTAGTAGTACATATATATCAAGAAAAACATGATTTTGGCCACTAGAACATACCTTGTACGCCCAACATTTATATTTAGCTTGAGGATCTCGTATACATCATTGAATCTCGATTGCAAAACAGGAGTAATCGCCCATTCTCCACTTTTTTGCACCCAACAAATCAGACAGAAACAACTCAAATTACTAGATAGGCATTTCATCAAGTATGTAATAGGCAAGGAAAGGGAATAAATTCATTGATTATTACATGAATTTTAGAGAGACAAAAGGGGGCTCTGTTACCGTTCTTGATTCTTCAAAATTGCTCCGAATCAGCTCCAACTAACTGACCTAAAATCGCAACATATGAAAAGATGAAAGCAGTATGTTGATGTCTCTTCACTGAAAACATGTTTGAGGAAAAAAGAAACATAGAAGAATCTGCAATGAGAAGGAAGTTCTTGGTTTCATAAAAATATCAGTTATTCCTAATTATCATTTTGCCCTTAGTTGAAATCAAATTTACTAATATGCCAATGGTCGTCACTCCATTGGCTTGTCTATAATATAGAAAAATAATATATTCTAATACAAATGTAATAATAACAACTAGCCTTATTATTGCGTAAATAATGATAAGTTGCATTAAATAATTTATTGTTTGTATTAAATAACGTATTATTATTGTGTAAACAATTATTATATGTAGTAAGCAATATGTTGTTGTTTGTATTAAATCTTATTGTTTGTATTAAATAACGTATTATTATTGTGTAAACAGTTATTATATGTAGTAAGCAATATGTTGTTGTTTGTATTAAATATATTATTAATATTATTTTGTAAATAATTATTATTTTATCAAATAAACTGATGTTGTTTATATTATATAATCTATTGTTGTTGTGCAAACAACAACTATTAGTGTTAAAAAATCAGTTATTTTTTATAGAATAATTTTTAATTTTGAAAAAATAATTTAATTATTCTAATAGTGATACTGTTAAAATGGTTTATATATGCAGATAAAATGATAACAAAAAATTACCAAGCAATTTTTATAAAAGAAGGTCTAGAAAAAAGGCGAGAACCTTTGAGGAGGAACTTTCTCCAGCTAGAGAGGAAAATGAGAATGATATAGAAAAGGAGATGAAAATGAAAATGAAAATAAAATTGAAAAGAAAGTGAAAAAGAAAAAGAAAGCGAAGACGAAATTGAAGAAGCGAGTGATTAAAGTGAAGAAGAAAAAAAAATCAAGAAGAAAATGAAGAAACTTGCTATGACAGTGAAGAAGAAAGAGAAAGTGAAGAAGTTAATGTGCAATCCGAGAGAAAAACAAAATTAATACATGACAAGACTGTTGACCCTTCAAGTTCACATGGGAGGGTTTTTTTCTATTATTTCTACTGAAAAATAGTATGCTCCGATATTTATAACTTTTAAATAAATACTATCAGTCTAAACAACTTACAGATATTTAAATGACTGCTAGTTGTTTATCGCAAATAAATAGTTATTGTATAAACACTTGTCAGTTGTTTACTGCAAACAAACACTGGATGTTTATAATTTTTTATAGTTTATTTTAATTAATTAATTTTATAAATAATGTGCAACTTGTTGATGTTTCTGATAGTGAGGAATTTGAATACATCAACTCTATTGGCCAGATAGATTATAGCTTCAACATTATTATTTTAAATAATTAATTTTATAAATAATGTGCAACTTGTTGATGTTTTTGATAGTGAGGAATTCGAATGCATCAAGTCTATTGGCCAGATAAATTATAGCTTCAAGACTTATTATTCTGAGAAAGTCCTTGTTCAAGTAAGTTTATTGTAAGAATACCTCTCGGAGAAAAAGTATTCATTCAATTCAGAGAAGTTTTAATTAAAAAAAATATTTCAGATATGCTCAAGAAAAGTTGTTTTAGTCATTTTCTTGACACCCAAATGAGTAGCACAAATTTTGTGTAACGATCCGTTAGACATTTTGAGAATTGATCTTATTATTTTTCTTCAAGTATCTTTCTCGTAAATTGTAGTAGGTATTTTGAGCCGTTCGTTAACTAAGACTATTTAATTTAGGGTCAAAAATGACATTGGTTACTATACTGTAGCCATTATTCCTTGTCCTTCTATATTATTATTATTATTATTATTATTATTATTATTATTATTATTATTATTATTATATTAGATTTTTTCCGGAAAAAAGTTGGTGGAAATCAAAAATAAATCTTGCACTAGCTTTAAAGATTTGTCTAAGTGGGCAACACCATGATTAGTT
>JAOTQR010053104.1:0-14446 GCA_025774065.1 Solanum ossicruentum
ATGGACAAAGAATCAAACTGTATCTTGCCAATGTTGAAGAAGTGAAGACTGTGAAGCATGCACACTTGGCGAAGTCTGAGTACCCAAAAGTCATGTCACCACGATAAATCAGGCACTGCTTAGGGGGTAACCTAAGGTAGATACTGCCACTTAAGCACCCATGTAAGTTTCTTCTAACCCCTATGCTTTAATATTGTTATGTTTTGTGGATTGAGGACAATGTGAACTCTCTTCTATGGGGTGTGGGTAGTTATAGGCCTCAGTGAATTACGAGTAACTATGGCCTATAACTATCCCAAATTTTGAGTCCGAGGGGCTTTCATTCTTGTGTTCTTTCCCTAGGGACATTTATTTTCTAACTGGCATGTTTAGGATGTAAAGGTAGTATTAGTAGTTTGTAGTACTAAAGTTTATAGCATATGTTAGTTTTTGTGAGAAATGGTACTCATCAAAATTTTGGTATGTACTCTTGATAACAACAATGTGATATTGATGATTGTAATCAATGTGGTGTAATTGTTATGAAAATCATGATCTAAGAGTCTAGGTTGATAGTGTAATCAGTAACATGTTTGTGTGAGCTTTCTTTGCTTAATTTTATAATGTGATTCAATTCAGAACTTGTCCTGTTACTCTAACTTAGACTGTAGGTTAGTTGGTTGAAAAAGTATCTTAGGCCATTGTTTATACTAGTCCACGTAGCCTAAAGTACCAACCAAATGTGTAATGTATCCCTTGATCCCAATGTTTGAGCATTACATATACCCTTTTCTTTGTGAAGTCCTAACTCAGCTACAATTGTTGAATGTGCTATCTTGGAATTGGCCCTAGTCCTTCCTTGAATATTATGCACCATGACCGAGGCAAAAAACCTTAAGTTGAAGGTGGCTACAAAAAGTGGCCCTGGTTCTTAGGTTGTATATGGCGCACCTCGAAAAAAGACAATAGTGTAAGTGGAGGGTGGGTAAAATAAAGATAATAAAGCTGATTGGGGGGGAAGCTCCTGAGCCATGAAAAGGGGGGGGGGGAATGTGCTATGGGTGCGAGAAAAATAAATAGATACTTAAAGAATAATCTAAAAAGAAAAAGAATTTGAAAATAGAAGGCAATGAGCTAAAAATGAGAGTAAGGCACACCGAAAACTTTGAAATAGGAGAAAGGGAGAATGAGTTGTAAAAGGATAGTGCTGGTAGGGAAAAAGTATAGAATAACGTAGTGTCAAGAAAGGCCATTATTTACTATGTTCCAAAAATATTATACCAAAGCCTCCTCAGCCTATCGTATAAGCCAAAAAAGTTCTATAGTGATCCTAATCCAAGTAGTCGAAAGTCATAGTTGTGAGTATTGGGGTAATCGTATAGTATTGAGTACGGTGATTGAATATCTAGTGTGAGTTGAGTGATGTTGTTTAGTCTCAAACATTGAATCTGAAAAAACTATCATGAGTGGAATGTGGGACTTCTTCTTGTGAGGGCACTTGCATTACACTTTTGATTTTAGGCTACTTAAGTGATTGTTGCTTATATGCTGTTACTTTTGCTTGTTCTAGTTGCATTGGTTTGTTTGATGACTATTGGATATGCAGTGATGGGTAGTGTGGGTATATGTACTTGATGTAAAGATAATGTATGTCATTAGATTGAGGTCTATGTGTTATTATACGACTTATGTAAATTGAGTATGTCACTTGCGGACAAGCAACAATTTTAAGTTGAGGGTGTTGATATCCTATCAAAATACAACACTTGTGATGCTTAAAACTTGGAATTTTGTGTGTTCTCAAAGCAATGTTAGTGGGTTTGATGTGTTTTTGTGTTTGTTTTCCAAGAATACAGGATTTGGCATGATCTTGGACAAAGTGTTGCAGATGCTGAATTTTTGGTCAAGTATGAAGCACTCTACTAGCCATGGAAATTTTGACGAGCCATAGAGCTGTTTCGATTGAGATCCAGTGAAGGGCCAATTTTCTGAAGTTGCATCCACGAACTGTTAGACGAGCCGTGGAAGTTTACAAGTCATGAATCACCTTTCATGCCTTGAAGATCTAAATTTGGGGAGTGTTTGGAAAGCTGTTAGATGAAATATTATATGCATTGTATGCTTAATATGACCCATAGAAAGGTCTCATAGAAGTGATTCCCAGTTTGAAGAGTGAAGACTACAAAGCCCAGGTACAGGCCATAGAACTATGTACTGCCCACAAGCCTATTGGTAATGCCTGCCAAATCCACTTTTCTATTTTGTTTGGGACTTATATTTTAGTTATTATAAATATTTCTTTTTAGTTTATTTTAGTGGGGAACAATGAAAGAAATGCAGAGAGACACACGAGACACTTGGAAAACAACATTGTGATTTTTAACAATACTTTGTGATTTCTAGTGAAGAATTTGGGATTTCTTGTTCTTAACTTTATCATCATAAGTGTTTTATGATGTCATTCTATATCATGATTCTTGCCTCTACAATGATTATGCATAGCTAAATCCACAACTAGAGTTGTGGGAACCCTAAAGAACTAACAAGGTAAAATCGAATAATTTATAATTCTTGGAAAATGTGCAAGCATTATTATTAATTCTCTTCATTTTGATTGTTTTTTAATGTGGCCAATGTTAGAAATCACCTAGTTGTTATTGACTGATCAAAGTAGTAATGAATAGGAAAAGAGATTAATTAATAGGATTCGATTGATTTTTTCTCATCTAATCAGCCTAACTAGATAAAGGGGAGCTTGTACTGGAACAATAGTTATGGGTTAGTAATTTCATACTGCGGGGATGGATCAAATCACATAGTGAAATTTACCTCCGCCTAGATAAAACGGTTTGGTAAAGTTAATTTATTGTTTTGCATGCAACACACTAGAAAAGATTACAATTATCTGGTAATTCCAATTTAGGGAATCATGGGCGCACAATATCCTAGCTACTTCTCTTGTTTCAGAACAATTGTTCTAGTTTAGGTTTACTTTATGCAACCTACAAACCCCTCCTTTTCAGGAGATAAGTTGGTCAAGTCACTCGACTTGCTTGCAATTACTCCGAGTCTACCATATTTCCTATGAGATTTGACCCTAACCTTGGTTAGTTTATATATCTTTACAATGACTTCTTAAACATTAAAAAAGGAAGTGCAGCTTAGGAGACATCAACAAATAGAGTTCCTTGGGCCATAGTTGCAAGTTCTTTGTGAACACTAAATGTTCTTGACACATAAACCTAGGTAAACCTCTCAAACAACTCTTCCTTGACTACTTGTGCCCCAGATTTATACATTATGCACCTTAGTAGTCCTTTAGCAATAAAAGACACAATATTCACCTGTTCCCAAAGGTTAGAAAGTTAAGGAAATTTCTCTTTTAGTACAGGTACCATCAACCATTCCAAGTTTATTTCTACCTAGGCGAGCTACACATTTTAATCTATACTAGAAAGAAAAGTTCTCAATACCTGTAAGTTGAAATGAACGTATTTTAGTCTCACTCACATTTGAAGGGGAAAGAAAGAGTGGATGATTATAATTAACATTCAATGGCTAACTATTTCTTTGAACTATAGGTTCTTCTTGAATCGCCATAGCTAAATCTTTAAACCATTCTTGCATCAGTTTCCCCAACTTTTGAATTTCCTATATGCGATATTAAAGCTAGATGATCTAGTTTATGCGCTTGAATACCATGTGATTATTATTGAATAGGTGAGTTCTAGGAACTCTAAGGTGTAGGTGAAGAAGATAATTCGTATGAAGAAGAAATGAGATAAGAGAATGAATCAATTATTTTAGCTATTCATTAAAGAGAACACTTAGCAGTATTTATACAATTAGTTAGTTATGCATATGAAACATGATTGGAAAGATTTCTCAACTATCTTTTAATTAACCTTGGAAGGACTATTATCCTTAATTCTAACTTAGTTTAAGTTTCAGTGGTCTTCTTTTCAATAGGGTTAGGTGGAGCAGGGTTGTTACATTAATGAGTTCAAAATTGTTCCTATATTGTGAAACAATTTTGGATATATGATGCACATGTCCAACTTAGCATCTTAAGTAGACACAAAATTGTTCCTATATTGTGAAACAATTTTGGATATATGATGCACATGTCCAACTTAGCATCTTAAGTAGACTTCTCGCTCAGATGATTCTTACAGAATACTTTCATTGAAAAGTTATATCTTTTATTCGTATCTTTCAGACTTGCCAATCCTAAATAACAAATGACTCATCCACATAATTTATGTTTTCATCTAATTGCACTAGATTAATTTTCAATACATTGGACTTATTCTTCATTATAATTTAACAAGATGGATGCTTGCAACATCAGATGTATCGCTATTATGCCTAGTGGTAAAGTAAGGCCTTATCTGTTTTTATTAAGATTTAGACATTTAAATCTGAATGCATCTTTCAATATTAAGGTATACATTAAGATTTAGAGATTTAAATCTAAATACACATATGAACATTAAGATGTTGTATTAAAATCTAAATATCAAATAGTTATTATTGTTTCTTTCCTCAAGAATGTACAAAATTTGTTTTCATAAAACGCAACTAAAATACTAAATTGATAAGATATTATATTTAATAAACAAATTTAATATTTTTTGACAATTGATGATGGTGATGACTAATAATGATTATGGGTAGTATTTAAGAGTATAGTCGTTGATAATAATGATTAACCATTATTGATGGTAGCCGCGAACAGATAATTAGTAGTGAAATGATATGAATAATAACTAACAATAGCGATAATGATGATGGTGGCTAGTGATATATAACAATGACTAATGAAAGTAATTATCAATGGTGATTAGTGAATATAGTAATGATTGGTGGTGACGAGGATTGGCATTAGTGATTAGCCATAGTTGTTGTTGTGGTTGAACTAATGGGTCAACCCTTATGATCTAGCCCAATTGGGAAGTCTAGCACCCTTAGACTTATCCCTTTTTCTTTTGCCTTGATCTAGTTCAATGTCTTGCCAATGACTATGAATTTAGACATATAAGCACGTAGAACAAGTTCCAACTTCGTATTTGACTCATGCCACAAAGAATGCATGCAAACACTTTGCCTTAAAAAATTCATCCAGGTCAAATCTGCTTGGGACTAAACTACCTATGCTTTTATATAGGCCACATGCATGCCTATAGTTTTTAGTTGACATCCCCAATTGATAGGCCACAAGTCAGATTCAAATTACAAGCCTTTATCTATAATGTTGACAAGCCAGCAACAACTACTAACTGCAGTGAAATCCAAGATCTCAAGAGCTGAACACGAGAGCCTGATTACGACTCGTAAACCTAGTTACGAGTTGTAAAGACCTATCGTATAATGCCGCCGACTAGTTCTTCTAATTTTTAGGACTTGTTTGTGAATACTATAAATAGTTATTTTTAGGTTATTATTCATAGAACTTAGTAGATAGGACGTCATTAGTTCTTTTTAGGGTTTTATACTCGGAGACAAAATATTGAAGAGGAGAATACACTTGTGGATTCATTGTAACTTTCAATCTTGTGATTCTCAAGATAATTTGGGTTTGCTTGTTCTTCAATCTATTTGGGTAAGTTATTAATTGTGTTTTCTTAATCCATGATTTCTTCATCTACACATAGCATGAGTAGCTAAACTTATAACTTGGGGTTGTGAGAACCATGAAGATCTAATCAAATAAATATGGATAATTTGTAATTCCTGGAACTGGTATTTGCATATATTGATCAATTCTCTTTGTTTTGCATGTTTTCTACTGGTGCCAACATTTGAACTTTCCTTGTGTTATCTTACCTATCCAGGTGGTAATGAATAGGAAAAGAAATTGCTTAACATGATTCGATGATGTTTTTTCGTCTAATTAACCAAACTAGAGCAAGGGGACGTTGACTGGGATTATGTGTAATGGTTAGCATTGCACACTATAGAGATAGGCCAAGACACATAGCCAATCACCTCTTACCTTTGACCAAAAGATTTGGTGAACTTGAATTACCACCCAATATGCCATACTCTAGTCGAGAATTGAGTTATCCTGAGATATTGAGTTGGGTGAATTATGGGGAATACAATTCCCAAGTTTCTCTCCACTATTGATCGTCTCTTATTTTAGTTATTTTAGTTTAATTTCTTATCAATCATACCAATCCCCTTTTTCTGGGGATTGAGTTATTTAAATCTTGAATTATTTATTAGTGAATCAATTTGGAAGTCTTCGTATTCTCTATGGGATTTGATCCTAACCTTGGTTAGGTTTTATATTTGACAACGACTGCTTTATCCTCCAGATCGAGAGGTGTAACTTAGGTGTGATCAAAGATTATGGCGCTGTTGTTGGGTAATATGGCTAGACTTTGATTGAATTCTCTAATAATTGTAATTCGAGTGTTAATTTCTTCGTTCCCTTGTATTTTAATTTTGTTTCTTTGCAGGGTATACTAGGTAGTGTATGTCTTACACTTGGAGTCAAGAAAATCCGTTAACTCTGACCCAAAGATCGAATAGATTACAAAAAGAATGGCTCAAGAGAATGCTAACATCGCGGGTAATGCAGCCTTGAATTGGAATGCTAATGCTAATGATCGAAACGTCAACCCACCTCCTTTGGAGAATACTCTATAGCCTATGGATTATAATAACAACACTTATTGGTGGAATCAACATAGATTGAAGCCTATGCCTATAGATGTGACCGTGGCTATTATGTTGCCACCACTATTGGCTGATACAAAGTTCACTATTTCTAGTCGGTTACTTCAAATGCTGCAAAATCGTAGATTATTTTCGAGCCTACCATCATAGGATTCACATAGCCACTTGCAAAATTTGGCATTTGTTTGTAAGAGTGTGATGGGGACACAAAATCTAACTGTAGATGTTGTACAGGCTTTGTGTTTTTACATTATCTCTTATGGGTAGTGTTGTGATATTGTTATCTAAGATCTCACAAAGTTCAATCACTAGTTGGCAGATTTACAAAGGCCTTCTTGGAAAGGTACTTCCCTAGGTCGAAAAAGCTCAAGTTAAAGGATTAGATAAATAATTGTGAGCAACTTCCGTTCTACATGGGAGCAGTTTACTAAGTGTTTTAGGAGCATCCTTGATCACAATATAGTAGATGATGCTTTGGGGAAGATCTTTTACTGTGCCCTTGATGAGAATAGCCAAGCTTATGCCAACACTATTGTAGGGGGCATGTTTTTAGATCATCCTTTTTCGAAGATTGCCAAAAGGATGGAACAAGTGGTCAAGACTAATCATGCATAGGGACAACGGGATAGAGCTTCTATGAGGAGTTCATGTGCTATTAATATTGGTTCCAAGAAAGCCATGATCAATGAGGATATTATGCAACAACTTGCTCAACTACGCACAAGCATAGATGTAGTGATCAAGCAAAACCAGGAAAGAGTAAATGCGGTAGTTCACTAGCCTCCATGTGCACCCAAGTACAATGAGCCTTATTATGATGAGGATGCTTATTTTGTGAATGAATAGATGGCGGGTTTCCAGATCAATGCCCAAGGGTCCAATCAGGACTATTGGTGCCAAGGTCAAGGAATCCAAGATCGGAATTATGCTAGAGATGGAGCTTATAGGGATAGTCGAGGTGTTTATTATGAGAGGAATAGGGGTCCTGGAGTTGATTGGGGTAAAAGATATGGTTTTTAGGAATGGTTTGTATGTGCCACCACATAACCGAGACATCGGTATAAGCAATTTTAGAATTGAAGAGATGTTTGACCGTTTGTTAAAGAAGGTTGAGACACAAGATGAAACTCTAAGGGGCATGAAGTCTGATATTTCAAGAATTAATCAAAAAATATAGTCTCATTCTGTGGAAATTAAATAGCTCCAGTAACAATTTGGTCAAGTATCAACTCAGTTTAATCAGCATCAGAAAGGTACATTGCCTAGCAACACAGTTCAAAATCTAATAAATGAAGGGCAATGTACAGCCGTTACTACTAGAGGTGGCAAGATTAGTAATGACCCTTCTAAGTTTGTTGAGGTAGAAGATGTTCATGAGAAGATAGTTGCAAGAAAGGATATGATTGAAGGAGATGATTGTGTCAAAGATGGAGTGACTGAGGTAGCTAAAGAGCCACAAAAGTATAAGCCTGTCCCAAGGCCTCCTCCTTCTTTCCCTTAAAGACTCAAGAAGAGAGAGAAGGAAGGCAAGTTGAAACACCTTCTCTTCATGCTTAAGCAACCATCCATAAATATCCATTTGATTGAAGTTTTGGAGAAAATGTTTGACTTATGCAAAATATATGAAAGACTTGGTTACTAAGAAGTGGAGTATGAGTCAGAGCTTTTGAAAGAACTTTAACATTGTAGTGCTATCAGTACTAAGTCATTGGATCAAAAGCATGAAGACCCAGGTGCTTGCACTATACCTTGCACTATAGGAGAGGTGGAGTTCGCAAGGGCACTTTGCGATTTGGGTGCTAGTATCAATTTGATGCCTCTTGCGGTTTTCAAAAAGCTTAGTTTGGGTGCCCCTACTCGAGTTAAGATGCAGTTGTTAATGGCAGGTAGAACAATAAAGAAACAGGATGGTATACTCTATGATGTATTTGTAAAAGTGGACAAATTCATATTCCTCATAGATTTTGTGATTCTTGATTGTGAAGTTGATTTTGAAGTCCCTATTATCTTGGGGAGACCATTTCTAGCTGCAGGACGAGCTCTAGTGGATATGGACTCCGATGAACTCAGATATAGGGTGAATGATGAAGAAGTAGTCTTCGATATCCGCCAGTATATAAAGCATCCAAATTAGTTGAAAAGTGAGGTTTCGACAATTGGTGAAGTCTAGTAGCCAATTTGTTTAAGTTGTGTCGTGACAATAAATCAATCGCTACTTAGGATGCAACCTAAGGATTTTTTGATGTTTTAGCTTGGTTTTTAATTTATTTTCAATTTTTGGATTCTTAGAATAGTTGTTTGATTGCATTTTGATTGCTATTTTTTAAATTGGGTTTGTTGCATATATGGTGTAAGTGAATTTTATGAAGAGTATGCAGGTATTGGAATAAGGCAGCAGATTTTTCTTATAATTGCATCAGGTATAGTTTGTATGACTAGGCTTACGAGTCGTATTCCATCACATAGAAATTCCCAGTGAGCATGAACAGTGTACACTACACCCATGAGCTAACTTTACAACCCGTAGATCAACCTACGAGTCGTGAATGGCGTTCGTGGAACTCAGGTAAGTTTTTTGAGTTTTTTTTAAGAGTTGAGAGGTCTACGAGACCAGGACTTACGAGTCGTAAATCCATCCATGACTTATAATCAGGATTTTGTAGATCGTATCCCAATAATATTAAACATTGATCCAGTATGGAATAAAAAAGGGGTCAAATTATTTTGACCCCACTTTACCATAATTTATCATAAATTTCCCAAAATTCTTCCCTTCCATTATTTCCGATCACCTTTCTAGCATTATTGTGAGTGTTTTCTGGCGTGAGTTTCGGTCACTCCTTGTGTTTTGCATCATTCACGTTCTCTTTCTCTTCCAATTTTATCACTACCTTTAGTAAGTTTCTTGGTTAAGTTTTTAATATCAAAAATTCCATTGACTTTAATCATTTGATGTGATGATGGTGATGCATTTGATTTCTAAAGCATGAATATCTTGATGAATGTGAATTTGGAATGTGAAATTAGGGGTGCTTTTGATTAAAATGATTATTTATGCCCGAAATTAGGTGTGATAGCCTTGTGATTGTTGATTGTGTACCCATGAAATCATTTATCATGTTCGAATGAGTGATATTGCATAGTTTGTGGTTGGGAAATGGTGTTTGATATGATTGGAGCATGCCTTAGTGTTAATCATAAGAGGAATTGTTGGAAATCTATGTTCTTCAATGGAGCCTCCACAGACTTCCATCGAGAAGCGCCCTTGCATGGATAAGGTCCATGTTCATAAAAATGTACATGCAAAGAGCCTCGAGGATGATGCGGATGGTGAGGATGAGGAGGACGAGCTTGGGTTGTCCTTGAGGATATCGAGGCTAGAGAAAGAGATGAGGCTACGCTAGTAGCGTGAAAGGATGAGGGGTATTGTCCCCTTCAAATAGAGTTCGGCTACTTAGCATACTAGCCCACAGATGGGAGATGACTAGACGCAGCCCGAGACAGGTGTTTAGGCACCAAGGTATGTTTTAGGAGCCCTACTATTCGAGTTTTGCTTGATTTGATGCATTGAGGATAATGTACATCTTTTTTAATGGGGTGTGGATAGTTATGAGCTTTGGTGAAGTCTGAGTAGCTTATGGTCCATAATTACCCTAAATTTGATCCCTAGGTTTTCTTGCATGTGTTCTTTTTCCTCGTGCATATTTAATTTCTATTGAACTGACAAGTTTAGGATGTTTAGATGATATATTTAGCATATAGTACTAATTCGTATGACATATAACATGTTTTTTTAATGTTTTGTTTTGCAAATTGGTACGCACAAAATTTTTTTGATTAGTAGTTACAGATGCATGTTTGGGTGTTTGGCAATAGTTGTTCTGATAAGTGAGGGTAATTTGAGACGTGAAGCATGAATTTTGAATTACCTGTTGATAATATATTGCAATGCCAAGTGAGCGTGAGCTTATTTTGTTAGATTCATGCATTTTTGTGCTAATTCTGACTTGCCATGTCACTCTAAGTTACATTATAGTTTTAAATGGATTAGGAAGGGATCTTAGGCGTTTGTTCTTTAAATTAGTCTACTTTAGCCTAAAATAACCAACCAAATGCTGTTTTATCCCTTGTTCCAAATATTTGAGGCTTACATGAACCGATTCTTCCAAAAATACCTAATTAGCCTAGCCTTGTTTAGTGAAAATCCTTGAGATTAGCCCTAGTCTATACTTGAGCATTGTGAACCTTGATTGAGGCAAAAAGCCTAAGTTGAGGGACGCTACCAAAAGTTTCCCTAGTTTGGGAATAGATATTGTGTACTTCGATATAGGCTAAAAGCTTAGTTGGGGGTGGATGGTATAAGAGTAAAATCAGAAAACTGAGGTGGTGAGTTGGGAAGGCGAAGAAAAAGAAGAAAATCATGTACTGGGTGCAAAAAATAGAAAAAGATGCCATAGACTGAGATTAAAAGCAAAATGAAGTATGAAAATGAAGGTTAAAAAATGAGAAGAAAATGATCAGAAAGGCTTGAAAGTTGAAAAAGGGACGATAAGGTGAAAATATGAGAGTTGGTAAGGTTAAAGTGATGAAAAACATAGTTCAAGGATGACTTTTAGTCACTATTTTCCCTAAATATCATACCAAAGCCCCCTGAGTCTACGTTACAAGCCTAGAAAGTCCTTAAGTGATCCTAGTCTAGTTGGTTGAAAATCTTAGTCATGAGTATATAGGAAATCCTATAGTATTAGTCATTATGCATGAATATCTTTTGTGAGAGTGAGTGTGTTTGCACAATCCCAAAGCCAAATTTGAAAAATTATCATTGAGTGTCAAAAATGGGACTTTTTTCTATGAGGGCACTTGCATTGCATTGTTAACATTTGACTTGTTCATTGATTGTGCACTGTTGATGTTCCCTTGCTTGTAATAGTTGTGTTCTTAAATGCACTAGTGTGTTTTGGTTTGCTAAATAGCTGCTTGATCTTGTTTTGGAAAGTTGATGTGGGTACCTGAGTTTGAATCATGTGTGATGTATGCCATTGGGTTGAGGTCTGTGTGTTGCTATATTATCTAGATAGATTGAGTTGTCTCTTGAGGACAAGTAACATTTTAAGTTGAGGGTGTTGATGTGCCATTTGATACTTAATATTTCGGATTTTGTGTGTTCTCAATGCGACATTTATGGTTTTTATATGTTTTTGGTGTTTAGTTTGCAGGAAACTAGGTTGGCATGATTTTTTGGAAAACTTGTAGATTCTTCTAGTTTTTTGAAGGTTTACTGGAACCCCTACGAGTTGTAGAGTGGGTTTCGTTGAAATTTCTAGTGAAGTTTGAAGATCTGAATTTTAGGTACACGAGACCTCTTTTACAAGTCGTAGATAACTCTTCGAATCGTATAGAGTGGTCTCGTGAAGAATTCCAATGAGATGTAGTGAAGAACATGATGTTACAAGTGAAGTCTATGAGAGGGAAATACGAGTCATAAGTCAGTGACTCGTAAAGTGGATCCATAGTAGTGAAGTCCAACATCTCAAGAGATAAACACAAGACCCTAATCACGACTCGTAAACCTAGTTACGAGTAGTAAAGTCCTATCGTATAACGTCGCCAACCAGTTTTTCTAATTTTTTAGGACTTGTTTGTAAATACTATAAATAGAAATTTTTATGTTATTATTCATAGAACATAGTAGATAGGACATCATTAAAGTACTTTTTAGGGTTTTATACTTGGAGACAAAATATTGAAGAGGAGAATATAAATGTTGATTTATTGTATATTTCAATCTTGTGATTCTCAATACAATTTGGGTTTGCTTATTCTTCAATCCATTTGGGTAAGTGATTAGTTATGTTTTCTCGATCCATGATTTCCTCATCTACCCATAGCATGAGTAGCTAAACATGCAACTTGGGGTTGTGGAAACCATGAAGATCTAACCAAATAAACCTGGATAATTTGTAATTATTATAATGAGTATTTACATGTATTAATCAATTCTCTTCATTTCATGTTTTCTACTAGTTTCCAACATTAGAATTTGCCTAGTCTTACCTTCTCGATCCTGGTGGTAGTGAATAGCAAAAGAGATTGGTTACCAGGATTCTATGATGTGTTCTCGTATAATCGACCGAACAAGACCAAAGGGAGGTTGATTGTGTCTATGGGTAATGGCTAGTATTACACACTATGGAGATGGGCCAAGTCACATAGTGAAATTCACCTCTCACCTTTGACCAAAGAGCTTGGTGAACCTAACCTACCATCCTAAATGCTATACTCTAGTCAAGAATTGGGCTATCCAAGGATATTGAGTTGGTTAATCATAGGGAACACAATTCTCAAGTTGCTCTGCATTATTGATTGTCTCTTGTTTTAGTTATTTTAGCTTAATTTCTTATCAATCATTGTTATCCCCCCCCCTTTGGGGAATTATGTTAGTTAATGCTTGAATTGTTTATTAGTGAATCAATTTGAATATCCTTGTTTCTTTGTGGGATTTGGCCCTAACCTTGGTTAGGTTTTATATTTGACAACGACTACTTTATCCTCAAGAAGAGAGGTATAAGTTGGGTGTGATCATTGCCCAAGTTTGTACCTGCCAATGTACCTACACCATTCCCAGGTATTGCCTTGCACAACATTCCATTGTGGTCTAGTTCCTTGAACCATTGTTCTTGTCTAACACTTAGCCTCAATCTTTTTTAGCCATAATCATTTCACGATACTAGTCTTGCTTTGTCTTAGCATTGCCTAGTCCTTGACATCCCTTAGCCACATCTTGCCTTGTACCCTAGCCATGCCAATGCTAATGTATTTCTTTATTTGAACTTAATCTTGACTGAATTCATTGGGCCTTGACTAGGTTCATCATGCAAATCCCTAGCCAATCCTGAGCCACTAGAACCATTAAGATGAGGGTCTAAATAACCTCCCCCACTTGAATTTTGACCTCTAACTACCACAATGATGATACTTTCTTTTGGGTTGCATCACATGCCTACTTTTCTTTTGATTGAATTTGGAATTCTATGCACCTATTCTTCTTGCTATGTTTGAAGTGCTGTGAACAAAATTTTTTGAATCTGTTCTTCATTTTGTGTCTGCTTAATAGCAAAAGCATGTCTAGTTTCTAACCTGTGTCTGCTTAATAGCAAAAGCATGTCTAGTTTCTAACCTTATTGGATACTCAGATTCTTCATGAAAAAGTTTCAGATAACTCACATGAAATGTAGGCTGAATATTTAGTCTTTCTGATTGGTTCAACTAATAAGCGCCTTCACCGACATTTTCTACCATTTTGAAAGGTCCATCATATTTTGAAATCAGACCATGATAAATTGTCTTGCTACCAATTTTCTCTCATATTAGTGGAATAAGTTTTAGCAACACATTATCTTCAAGCTGAAATGCTATCGATTCCTGTCAATACACTTTTTCATCCATTTTGCTACCTTTCTCAAGTTGTCTTGTGCTTCATCTAGCATTTCTTCCTTTTCTCGCGTAAACCTGTGAGCAGCAGGATATTTCCCTCATGGCCTTGCTTTAGGGACTTTCAATAGTATGTTAGACTAACTTAAATAGACTCTTCTCTATTGGTGAAAACTTATGCAGGTTTTAGCAAAACTATGCCCTATTTACTAAATCAACCTTGTTCCTTTAACACTCAAGTCACATATAGTCTAAGATATTCCTCAAGCAGATGATTGGTTCTATCTATCTTTCCATCAATTTTTGGGTGGTTTGCCATTGAAAACTTAAAATCAATGTGTAACATCCCTTA
>JAOTQR010053115.1:0-14446 GCA_025774065.1 Solanum ossicruentum
CGTCAACCTATCCCCCGGCGGCCTCAACGTCTATACAACCACCAGACTTCACCACGAATATAGGCATCCCCGGGAACGCTAGGCTAAGGTTCAGTAAGCCAACAGACAATGTATGGGTATCACACAATGCACAGCAAACTCAAGGGGCAATGCTTGTATTACCCTCGGATATTGCGCTATGGGATGATGTGATATCCAGGTGGGAATCCATCACAATTAATTTCCTAAACAGCAAAGCGTGGGCCGACCGACTCAGATGTTTTTTTGCTTTTTATTTCTTGATTGTTGAAGCTAATTTTGGTTTGTTTATGTTTAATATTCAGATTATGGTCCTAAAAGGAATCACTTGAATATTAAGGCTTTTAGGAGGAAGCTTAGAGAAAAGCCCACAGATGACGATCATTACGGTGATGATAAGACCACTCAGCTGAGTGGGTCATTGGAGATATATGATGGCCAACCTGACCTAGAGATACCAAGAGCATAGACTACGACTGCTGCCAGGTCTGAGTAGCCTCAGGCTTAGAGCATTAGTCCTTCCTTGTCTAACGACAAAGGTAGTGAGAAGATGGGGAGTAGCATGCCCCAAATGACGCCTTCTAGGGGAGAAGAGTTCAGAGGAGGCCTCTGAGGATAGAGGAGATGCAGAGTCCTCCATCATACCATCTTCATCATCAGCAACGGATGCTACTACTCATCGGTGGTGCATCGAGGGTATGGAAGCCATATTTTTGGAGGGAATTCAGCCCAAGGAGCAGGGCAAACCCACCAGTTTGAAATATGAGGAGCCCAAGGTCATAGATGATGGACTGAGTTGTGTCCCAGGTCTGAAGGACACGATGATATATTATGGGCTCGAGTAGTAGATAGAGACACTTTGTAGGTACTCATTGATTATGGTATGGGAGTTTTATGAATATTAGACCACCAATATTCAACGCAATCTTCCTAAGGGGATAAGACCTATCACTAAGTCCAGATTGACAGAGGTACGACTGAGAGGTCGGAGGGATGACATTTCATAGGAGATGATCCATCATGCTCTTTTTGGTCTGAGTATCGTGCCCCTAGGTCTACAGTGGAGTTTGATCACTGTATTTTGCAGGGAAAAAACTGAAGATCCAGGTCCAGGTACTCGGAGCTCTACAAGCTAGAGATGATTTCCAGGATACTCTGCATTACCAACTAGCTTGGATAGCATCTCTAGCTAGTGGAGCTCCGAGTATCTGTACTTGGACCTTTAATGCCTCTGTGAGTTATAGATAATGACCTCAATTTTGTGATGGGTGGCCAATCATATTGTAGAGCAGTGTCCAGAGCCTGCTTAGGTGACCATCCACACAGAGCCAATCGTCAAGGCTTCACTCTCTTTCAATACCAAGTTTTGGTAGGTTATGGTTAGATCATGCATCCAACCGAAATTGGTAGTTAATACACTTATGCTAGAGTGTATAGTATTGCTTGCAGCATCTTGGCTAGCGACGATATTGATTGGCCCAACTCATAGTAGAGCAGATACATGAGTCAGCACTGAAGAGGTCCACCTCCATCCCATTTCCAATTTTGATATACAGGCGCTGTCTTGAGTCTAGGGGTGGAGATTTTGCACTAACTAGACTAGTTAGTTGAGGCCCACCATACCTTGCAGCCAAGCAAGATAAAGGCTGATGAGAACCTAGTGCATGCCAACGGCCACATCCTCCACCACCACCACAGATATTTACCCAAAAGCCACCACCTGAGGGTTCGAAGACTGCTACCACAACTACTGTTGCTACTACAATTGATGAGAGATCCAGTAGCCCAAGGCAGTTGATATTGAGAGGGGTCCTACTACATGTAACAACCCCAAAAGATGCCCGAATATGTGGCTCGGAATGCCTAGAAATTTAATTTCCATACATCTAAATATTAGTTCATTATATTGGAAATATGACTTCATATTCTTGTTCAACAGGTAAAATTGAGTGGGCAGTGGGTCTAACCTGAATTTTACAGCAACCGTATCAAAATTTAAAAATTGCAAAAATACAATTTAGGAGGGTCAACTTTAAAGTGACATATCTCTTAGCACATAAAGAATTTGGTAGACCACGACCTATCAAATTAAAGCTCTTTGAGTTTGTTGTCCAACGCACTTGGTTTCACTTCATTTTGAGTTTAGAAGAAGAATTTATGCTTATTTACGTAGAACTCATTTGTGAAGAGCTGCAAATTCCAGTGAGTAATCTGCATCGCTTCCGCGATGTGGACCAGTGTTATTTAGGTCCTATTTTTTGTGACTTCCCATAAGTGTTTTTACCTGTACTTAGCCTTATTTCACCCTCATACCATCCTAAATGTTCCCCAACACTCACTCAAACCTTAATATTTCTCTCAAGATTCAAGTCCCAAAACCCTCATCTAGATCTAAGGAATTACTTAAAACTTCAAGTCTCCATTAAAATCTTCTTCAAGAAATTCTTCAAGGTCAAGATATGTAGGTTTTAGACATTAATTTCCTCCACCCATGGTGCCCTAATCTCCTTTTTACTCAATTTCCATGATTCAAAGTTGATTTTACATGTGGGACTTGTATATTAAGAAGTTTACTGTACAGTGATTTCAGTTCATGAAAGTATGGTTGGTTTAGCATGTTTTGAGCTCTAAATCTTAGATCTAATTTTGGATTTGATAAGTTATTTTAATGTGAATGTCTTGGAGGTGTTGCAAGGTATTGATTGGTGATTTTATAACAGATTTTCTTGCATGATTTCAGCTCTATATTGCAAAGTCTTTTACCCCCATTACACACCTCCCAAGTGTTTGATAAAATGCCCGGCTAGGATTTCTTATGAAATTGATGGTCCAAAGCATGAGATATGATATGATTGGCATTGTGATAATGAAATGAGATTATGTACATAATAAATTCTATATAAAGTATTTCATTAGACCATGCCCAATCCATAGGGGTCTAAGAACCCGGATAACCGAGATAGGGGTTTGTACCCATTAATCGAGGGAAGGGTTAGTACTTCTCCACCTAGTGATGGGGTGGCATCATCACTAACCGAGTTAGGGGTTTGTACTCATTAACCGAGTGAGGGTTAGTACTTCACCACCTAGGTGATGGGGCGGTATCTTCACCAACTGAGTTGGGGGTTTGTACTCATCAACTGAGTGAAGGGTTAGTACTTCACCACCTAAGTGATGGGGAGGCATCATCACTAACCTACCAAGGGGTTTGTACTTAGGAAATCTAATTTAGTCTATTCTACACATATGATATTCTATATGAGCATGGATTATTTAAGCATGTTTTACTCTAGTATTGATCATACATGCCATATTGCTATATTATGCATATTGCATAATGTTATGTATTTTGATTATGATGCCTATCTCTTGTTGCATTGCTTCCTAAATACTTAGTGTATTCAAATGTACAAATGCATACTCTTGCCTACATGATATCACCATGTAAGAACTGGAGCCCAAGTTGATCATCCTTCTCCTCCACGTGGCTAGTCAGTACCACTCAAGCTAGTTAGTGAGTCCTCCAATTCGGGGACCTTAGTCTATATTTCTCCTATTATGTATTGAGACATTCTTCTTTATGTTCTATTTTAACTATGAGGGTGACTCCAGTTGCTTTGTCTTGGCCCTCGCTCTTATATATGTAGTAGAGGTGTTATTGGACATGTTATCTATCTACGATATGAATCTTAACTCTTTTGTCTCTTGATGTTGTTGTTATGCAAGCTTTCCCTTAGTCCCTTGCATTGTTCCTAAAGTTTTACATGTTACTTAAGTATAAATCTCTCTCCATTAGCCCCAATTCTCCTTGGTCATGTTTCTTATGATGTTTTACGTTGCTTCCATGACCAAAGATGTGTAATGATATGTCATGAGGCTTGCTTGGGGACCCTTCGAGTTCCCCATTCGCCGATCACGTCTAGTCCCTAGGCTTGGGTCATGGCAAACTTGGTATCAGAGCACTAGGCTGATAGATCCTCAGAGTCCAACACATTACGTTGATTTGATTCTTATTCATTGTTGTGTTGTGCACCACAACTATGAGTAGGAGGTTATGAGATATTCTAAGAAATGTTTCACTTCTTCATGATCCATGTCGTGCGATGGAGCCAAGTCCCCTAGGGCTTATTACTACCTCCAAACTGCTATATTACAGGGTATGTCTCAAGCTACTCAGGATGGTGCTATGATGGATTTTTTAATGCTCTATGGGAAGTTGCCAAAGTGCCATCAAAATTGGTAACTCACCTTAGTCAACAAGTGGGTGCTCTTGAGATTTCTAGTGGTAAGAGGAGAGGTATTAAGGCCAAGAGGGCCAGTAATATGGGCAAGTTCCAGAGCTCCAATGGGAGAGAGAAGTGGTGGGGTGCCCTAGGCTAGGTGCCCGAGATGTGATAGGTGCCATGATGGCCCATGCTTGAGAGGTACTAATACTTGTTATGGTTGTGGGGAGATAGTTCATAAGAAAATGGATTGTCCTCGGAAACACTATAAGAGTAGGGAGGGTGATGAAGGGATGACTCATTTTTTATGCCCTAAATGTAGAAGGACTCATAGTGGCACATGTTGGAGGAACACATGTGAATGCTTTGGGTATGGTGACATAGGCCACAATATTCCGATTTGCCCTTATGGTCGAACTTTAGATCAAGGTGGTCGTGTTGGTCAAGTGACTCGAGAGGGGATAAGATGTCCGATATTATTATCGGTAATTTGAAGTTTTCTTGGCTTTGTTGTGCATGTATTGTTAGACCTGGTGTGCCACTATTTATTCTCTGTTGTTTTGGTTGCTAACGGGTCTTCTTGGGTGCCCAAGGTGTTGTTTGGATCTTTGGTATCTATCCTTTTGTTAGGTATATTGTTGCTAGGAGGTTCATAAGTGTTGATCTGGTTTGTATTGCATTAGGTCTTGCTTTGTGGTTTGATGGAGTGGCATGGTAAATTTGGATGTTATTATAGGGATGAAATGGGTACATGTATGTAGTGTCTACACGGATGGTAGGACCAGTAGAACTAGATCTTGAATTCCTAATGAACCCATCTTGAAGTGGGAGGTTGTCAAGTGGTAGCAAAAAGAGGTAGGTCTATTTCTTGTCTTAGGGTACAATTGGGTCTCTAAGGGGTTGCATTTGTCATCTTATGAGAAATGGAGTTGTTGAACCTAGGTTGTTTTGTCTATAGAATTATTTTGGTGGTAGAAAAGGCTTTGAATGTCCTTTCTGATAATTTGAACTTTGGGTTAGTATCCATTTGTTTGATTAGTACACCGTTTATGCCTATAAGCCTCATGAAAAAGATCTTTAGTCCCTACTCTAATAGGTTTATGGTGGTTTTGGTAATGATAATGTGGTTTGTTCCCTAATGAGGTAATGAATGTGAGTTATTTGAGGGTAGTACTACAAGTTTAAGGAAGAAGGTTGGGTGCTGGCAGGAGAGATGGGAATTTTGGTGGTAAGAGGTTGCCTTCCTAGGTTGTGTGGTGTTGTATGATGGTATTAAGGTGGACCTTAGTAAGACAAAGGTGATTAGAGATTAGCCTATACCTTTGACTTCATCGGATATTAGGAGCCTCTTGGTGTTAGTGGGCTATTACTGGAGATTGTGAGTAGGTTCTCTTCTATTGTTGCTCCTATGACTTGGTTGACCCTAAGTAAGGCCATGTGTGACCGACGTTTTGAGTAGAGTGATTTGATAGGTCCGGGAGTTGCTATTTCTTGTGTTATTCCTTGGTGCTAGTAGGATTCATGTGTATGTGGGTTTATCCTTGATTCCTTTCAAACAAGGCGACCCAAAGTTATTTTCAAAAAAAAAATACATGGATTTTGCTTACTTTGATTTGGGGTTTGAGTATTATGATTTCTAAAATTCTAATGATGCAAGGGTAGTGTTTATTTGATGATTTTAATGTGATTTAAACTGTTATATGAGGATTTACTTTGAATTTATAAAGTTATAAGTATGTTGTTCCCCTTTTGAAATTATTTATGCATGAGAGATTACATTATGATTTAAATATGGAGTTAATTATGTTTTCACTTTAACTTCATATTTTAAATGTTGATTTTAAAGGAGTCTTAATTACCCATGTCATTTCCTCATTGTTCATAGCATATGCATTCATGCACATGGATTATTTTGAAACAATTATGTTATGGGTAAGCCCAATTTCGTTGTATGGTATGATTTTGATAAAATTTTGGTTATGACAATATTGTGATCACATATATGTCTTTGATTTTGGCTCTTAGGGTATTTTGGGTGCTTGCACCATTTAGTATATGAATGGGCTATTCTTATGCATAAATATTAGGACTATGAAATTATGATTTTGGCATTTGAGCCTAAGTACGAATTATTATGAATGGTATTTGGCTTTTAAACCCAATTGCGCATTGAAATGATTTGGAAAATAACTATTGCCTCTTTGAATGTAAGTACATGAATATTATATATATTCGTGTGGGATGACGGCTTAGCTTGACGGGTTGGAGGTCTTGAGGTAGTTTGTGCTACTTGCATAGCATGCTTTCAATGGGTGTAGAACCCATAGGGTTGTAATATGATGGGTAAGGGTGCTCAACCCATTTGCACAACTATAATAGGTTAATTACTTCAACTATAATAGGTTAATTACTTCTCTAAGGTTGATTTGGGGTTTGGGTTTTGTTCTCCGGTGTGAAAGAGGGTAGGTGATGCTCCATAGGGGTCCTTTGAACTAGGAGTGATCATTTCGGTTATTGGTGATGTTGTTTGGTGGGCTTGTGCACCGGTTTTGTCTATTGGGTTTCATGAATAGGGTCTCGAAACCCTACCTTGGTAAGTTTGTGGTGGTCTTTAGTGAGGAGGTATTGAATTGTTTAGATCTTGTGAATAATTGGGGGTTGGTGTTGCAAGTTTTGAAGGATGAGAGGTTGTTTGCTAATTATGATAGTTGTGAGTTGAGGGTAACAAGAAGGTGGTCAGGACTCCTTAGGGATTATGAAATGAGTGTGCATTATTTTTTCTGGTAAAGCTAGTATGTGGTTAGTGGTCTAAGTAGGGAGCCTATGGGTAGCTGAGCACATGTGGTTAATGGTGGCAAGAAGGTGACTAGTGGAGTCCACCGTTGGCTAGATTGGGAGTTAGGTTGGAGGAAGTTGAGAATGGTAGTGTAATGTCCTTGATTGTTCCAAACTTTCTTTGGTTCGAGAGGCCAAGTTTAAGCAAGGCCTTGGTTTCTCCTTACTAGAGTTAGAATTTTTGGGTGAGAGAAACTAGAGTGGAGGTTGTCTCCCAAGGGGGAGATGGTGGTTATGGTACCAAGAGGGTTAGGTATATTTAAGATTGACCGTTGGGTTGAGGATTGTGAGTCCTTATGGAATGTAGAGGGAGGTTGGTAAGGTTGCATCAGTTTGGGGATTTTACTATGGATGCAGGTATGGTTCATCTGGTTCTTCATGCTTCTAAGTAAATGGGATATGTTGGTGACTTTGGTGCTATAGAAATCTTCAAGGATGTGGTGCTCATTAAGGCCCTCTTAAGAGAATCATCAAACCAAAGGTATCTCCAAGAAAGCCAAAGCAGTCTTATGGGAGAGATATTTGTACCTTATTCACTTTAATCAAGCCTAAGATAGCGACTAAGTCCTTCATGTGATTCCAAGTCCTATGTTTCAGCCATTATGTCATTCATATGCATTCATGTTTAAGTTAGCAAATATATGATGATTTTACACTTATGTTGAGATTTAGAAAAATGGTGTTTTAAAAGAAATGTTTCATTCTTGTTGGGGCTGATTTATTATAATCACTCTTGCTTTTTACGTCTCTTTTACATTCGGGGATGAATGTTCCTAAGGGAGAGCTATTGTAACGACCCCAAAAAGTGTCCGAAAATATGCCTCGAAATTCCTGAAATTTTAATTTCCATGTATCTAAAAATTCATATGTTATTTCAAAAATACGACTTCATATTCTTGTTCAGGGGAAAAATTGAGTGGAGCATGGGTCTAACCCAAATTTTAGAGCAACCATACCAAAATTCAAAAATCGCAAAAATGCAATTTATGAGGGTCAACTTTAAAGGGGCATATCTCTTAGCACACAAATAACTAGGTGGATCACGACCTATCAAATTAAAGCTCTTTAAATTAGCTTTCCAACACAGTTGGTTTCACCTCATTTCCAGTTCGGATAAAGAATTTATACCCATTTCGTAGAACTCGTTTGTGCAGAGATGCAAACTCTAGTAAGTAATCCGCGTTGCGGAAATTTTGGTCCTATTTCTTTTTACTTCGGTCCAAGACATTCAAGTCTTGGGCCTAATGATTCGCATACGTGTTTTGATAAGTCAGGGTAATTGATACATGCAGCATGATTTGTGTGTCTCTTGTTGATTATGTATGCAATGCCATGCGAGTGTGAGCTTATTTTACTATATTTGTGCATTTTTGTGCTAATTCAGAACTTGTCCTGTTACTCTAAGTTAGATTGTAGATTAAATGAATTAGGAAGGGATCTTAGTTCTTTGTTCTTTAATTAGTCCACTTTAGCCTAAAAATGACTGACCAAATGAAGTTTTATCTCTAGCTCCAAATATTTAAGCCTTACATGTACCAATTCTTTCAAAAACACCTAATTAGCCTAACCTTGTCTAATGAAAAACCTTGAAAATGGCCTTGGTCTTCCGTTGAGCATTGTGAACCTTGATTGAAGCAAAAATCCTAAGTAAAGGGTGGCTACCAAAAGTGGCCCTGGTTTGGGGAGTATATGTTGTGTACTTCAACATAAGCTAAAAGCGTAAGTTTAGGGTGGCCGGTGTAGGGGTAAAATCGCAAAAATAAGGTGGTGAGTTGGGAATGAGGAGAAAAAGAAGAAAATCATCTACTAGGCTCATGAAAAAGAAAAAGATGACTTAGATTGAGATTGAAAGCAAAATGAAGTGTAAAAGTGAGGCAAAAGCTGAATAATGAGATGAAAATACCCGAAAAAGCTCGAATGTGGATAAAGGGAGGATAAGGTGAAAATATTCGAGTTGGTAAGGTGAAAGTGACAAAAAATGTAGTTTAAAGATGGCTTTTAGCCACTATTTTTCCAAAATGCCATACCAAAGCCCCCAGAGCCTACATTAAAAGCCAAAAAAGTCCTAAATTTATCCTAGTCTAGTTGGTTGAAAATCTGAGTCATGAGTATACGAGCAAGTCTATAACATTCTTCATTGTGTATGAATATCTTTTTTGAAAATGAGTATTTTTGCATAGTCCCAAAGCTAAATTTCTAAATCATCATTGAGTGTCAAAAATGGGACTTCTTTCTTTGAGGACACTTGCATTGCATTGTTAGTATTTGACTTACTCAGTGATGTGGACCGTTGATATTCCATCACTTGCCATAGTTGTGTTGTCAAATGCACTATTGTGTTTTGGTTTGCTAAATAGCTATCTGATCATTTTTTGAAAAGTTGGTTTGGGTACTTGAATTTGAATTGTATGTGATTTATGCCATTGGGTTGAGGTCTATGTGTTGCTGTATTGTCTATATAGATTGAGTCATCACTTGAGGACAAGAAAAATTTAAGTTGAGGGTGTTGATGTGCTATCAAATTTAAGCATAATTTAGTTTGCAGAAAAGCAAGTTGGTATGATTTTTGGGGCAAAATTGCAACTCAACTAGTTTTAATGGTTTACGGGACACTCTACGAGTCATAGAAGATTCTACAAGTCGTACAACGAGTTTTGTGAAGATTTCCAGTGAATTTTGATCTCTGAAGTTAAGCCATACGAGACCTCGGTATGAGTCATAGATCAATATAAGAGTCGTATAGAGTGGTTTCATGAAGAATTCTAGTGAAGGACCAGTTAATGCAGGGAAAGTTTATGAGAGTACAATATGAGTCATGAATCAGTCTACAATTCCTAAAGTGGATCCTTAGCAGTGAAGTTCAAGATCTCAGTAGTTGAACTCGAGACCCCGATTATGACTCGTAAGTCAGTTTACGAGTCGTAAATGTCTGTCATAGAAAGTCACTGACCAGCTTTTCTATTTTTTAAGGACTTGTTTGTAAATACTATAAATAGTAATTTTTAGGTTAATTTTGAGGAGAGTACAGTAGAGAATCTCATTAGAAATATTATACTTTTAGGGTATTATACTTAGAGACTTCAATCTTAGAGGCGGATATGCTTTTGGATTCATTGTATCTTCAAATTTTGTGATTCTCAATACATTTTGGATTTGCTTGTTCTTCACTTTAATTGGTTAATTGATTAATTATATTTTCTCAATTCATGATTTCTTCATCTACCCGTAGCATAAGTAGATAAATCCACAACTTGGGGTTGTAGGAACCATGAAGATCTAACCAAATAAACCCAAATAATTTACTATTCTTGAAATGGGTATTTACATGTATTTGTTAATTCTCTTTGTTTCGCATGTTTTATAGTGGTGGCCAACATTAGAACTTGCCTAGTGTTACCTTCCCGATCCAGGTGGTAATGAATAGGAAAAGAAATTGATTAACAGGATTCGATAATGTGTTCTCATCTAATCAAACCCAACTTGACCAAGGAGAGGTTGACTGGGACTATAGGTAATGGTTAGTATTGCACACTATGGAAATGGGCCAAGTCACATAGTGAAATTCGCATCTCAGCTTTGACCAATGGGCCTGGTGAACTTAAAATTACTATCTACATGCTATACTCCCATCGAGAATTAGGTTATTCGGGGTTATTGAGTTGTTGAATCATGGGGAAGACAATTCTCAAGTTGCTCTACATTATTGATTGTCTCTTGCTTTAGTTAGTTTAGTTTATTTTCTTGTTGAACATTGCAAACCCCCCTTGGGGAATTGAGTTTTTAATTACTTTGGTGAATTCGTTGTGAGTCTCTATATTCTCTGTAGTATTGGACCCTAATCTTGGTTAGGTTTTATATTTGACAGCAATTGCTTTATCACCAAAAGAGAGGTGTAACTTGGGCGTGATCATGGTGAGAACCACAAACTGTGATATAGCTTATGGAAGGTGACATCACATTGGTAAGCCCCGTCTCAATAAAGGGCCAGGTTCATGAAGGGGTCACCACAAACTATGAAGCCTTTTGTGGTGATGCCCAGTATAATTTTTGAACTTGTTTTCTTTAAAGATTGTTTGGTGATTTAGCAATACCCCAAGGCTTTTTTGGACATTCATGCATTCATATAACTCCTAAATTAGCCCCTATACTATTCCTAACACTTCATTCAAGCTAACACTTGGTCTCTACAATCAAACTTACTCTCTACGTCTCATCGTCAAGGATTCAAGCTAGGATTCAATTGAGGTTTCAAGTTCAAGATAAATTCATCTCAAACTCCTTAATATAAGAAAGGTATATGTGGATACATCTTTGCCTTCAATTCAACCTTGGAGCCCAAAATCTCTTTCATGAACTTTAGGTATGATCTAAGAATAGTTTTCACGTTTTGACCTCAAATTGATGAAATTATGATATGGGTCATTACTAAATGATGATTTAACCGTGAACAAGCCTTATTTCAATGGTTTACATGGTTTTCGTGTATTATGAACTTGCATGCCCCTTTAAACTATGTTTCATTCATGGGTATTCAAGTATGATCGAAATACTAATTTTTTCATTGATTATACAAGTTTCTTTCTTAGTATGATGTTCAAGAATTAATTTCATGTACCCATTCTTTACTCTTACTTCTCATATAATGAGCATGCATGAACAAGGCTTTTCATGAAGTTTTCATATTTTTGGTTACTAATTATGTTATGAACATGGTTACAAGATAAGTATGGTTATGACATAATTATGATCACTATGATGACTATGATATGGCTTTAAACACTTATGGGCGTGAATACACAATCATATATAAGTTATAAATAAGGTATTCCTAAGTATGTGTTGGTGTATGTGTGTGTGTATGTGTGTGTATACTACAAGGGATGTGATGAGTCCATATTTTGAACTCATTTTGGACCTAGTTTGCAAAGAAATATTATCCTCGGTATGTTATTATTTTCAATCTCTAACAAATATGTATGTGTTATTTCATGAAATGGAATTAAAATTGCGCAAATGGACAATACTTGATAAATCATGGAAAAGGAACAAAAGTGTCCAAAAGTCAAATAGAAATGGCATAGCCTACATATTCAGCGATCCTTTAAACACCTAGAGGGACCTTCTATCATTATAGAAACCAAGATTCAAGCACATGATAGGAATGCGGTTAGAACTGACATCACCAAACATATTTGGTGTCCTGATGAATGGCTAAAGAAACCATCTAAAGTTGGAGGACACAAAGCCAAAATCATGACAGGAAGGCAATGAGATAGGAACCTTAGTGAATCACCGAACTATATTAGCAGAGTTAAGAACCATCGCCTAATGTTGAAGAGAAACAAGCATTTAAAAGGGATGCAGAGAAAGGTAGTTAAGTGCATATTTGGTGCATTGTTGGGGTGCTCGGCGAAGGCCAGCCTTGATCGGCAAAGGGTAACTCATTGCACAAACTCTTATACTTTTGCATGGGCTATTTAAGCAATTTTAGAAAGGACATTGTACATTATCATTCTTCTTAGCTTTACAGAGAGAGTAGTAGTACATTGAACATTCTTTGCTCTAGAGTACAAAGGGGTGATAGGGCTTCAAGCTTTTGGAAAGCAATATTTAAGGAGATTTGTTGGTGTTAATCAACTTTTCTCTATTCAATCTTGTTACCCATGACTTAAATTACTATATTTGTTATTGAATCTCTAATTTCTAGCATGAGTGGCTAAAACCCCTATGTTGGAGGTGTGCAAATGTCTTTGATTTATCAATTGGGTCTTTGATATTTTGACATTATTGTTGTTGATTTGAGTGAATTTATATCCATTCCTATGTTTAATCTATAATTTTAAGGTTGCAAACTTTGGGTTTTAATTTAGATCTCTAATTATTGCTTTAATTGGAGTGTTTAGAGTGTGGAATAGAAGTAATGGCCAGAAACTTTTTGGGGTTTTAGTTGAAGGCCATAACTATGGATACAATGGCTATGGTTTTAGGGGTTTTGCTGAGATACTTAGACCAAGCATGACCTCGATGATCCATTTATGATATCATAATTGAATCATATGAAACACTCATGTGTTATAATTGAACATAGGTTACAGGCAACCTAGCTTATCAACTCAATTTTTCAAACATTTAGACCCATATAGTAGATTGATTCACATATTTGCACATCCCTAACATCTCTCTTAGTTTGTTGATCAATTGGCTAATTTAGGCATTGTGTAGTTGAATCTTGATTTTAATTATTGTAACCCCCAAAAACTATAATTACATAGTCCAATGAACGACTTCAATTCATGAACTACTATTCCCTATGGGATTCGACCCCGACTCCAAAATTGAGTAATATACTGATGACGATTGCTCTTCTTTCTTTGAGTAGCTGGGTTGAGTGACATCAAAAAAATGGCATCATTGCTGGGGAATGGTACCAGTTCATGACTAAAGTGTTTGTTGATCTTTGTTACTATAATTAGAATTGTGTTACTACTTTTTGTTGATTTTTCTGTTGAACAATAGTTGTTAAGATGGAAGACAATGGGAGCATCCATGGTGATAATGTTGGAGACGCTAATGATATGCAGGGTGTTAATTAGGACCAAGTGGAAAGCACAGGTGCCATCTGACTACCCCTATTGGCCAGAAGATTTAAGTTTCATGTGACAAGCATTCTGTTACAACTCTTCTAGCTGAAGGGACTATTTGGAGGATTAGGCCACAATGATCCTAATAAACACCGTAGGAATTTTGTTGACATTTGTCGCCCATTCAATTTTAGGGGAGTGAACTAGAAGGCATTAAATGAAGTAATTCCCACTCTCTATCACTAGAGAGGTTATGAGCTGGCTGGCTGAGTTGTCTTGTGATTCTATAACTTTGTCATGATCCAAGCCTAGGGCCTATATGTGACACAGTGAATGGGGAACCCGAAGGAACCCCAAGAAAGCCTTTTAACTTGTCATTACACATCCTTGGTCACAGAAGCATATAAAAGGCATAAAATAAGAAAAAGGAACAAGATGCTAAGGGATAGCCTGTCAAAACATCAACATCTAAGACAAGGAGTCATAGCTCATATCATAAATACACAACTCGTCTAACAAGTACCTCTAAATAAATAGATAGAGTGGGGGCCAAAACAAACCTACCGGGCTAACCCTCATAGTTAATAGAACATAAAATAGTGTCTCAATACATAAAAAATGGCAACATAAACTAAGGTCTCCGAAATGGAAGACTCACCAACAAGCTTGGAACAGCACCGACTAGCCACGTGTGGAGGAGGATGATCAACTTGAGCATCGGTTCCTACATGGTCATATCATGTAGGCAAGAGTATGCGTTAGTATGTTTGACATCATAATCAAAATGTA
>JAOTQR010053126.1:0-14446 GCA_025774065.1 Solanum ossicruentum
TACGTAAAATACCGTGGCCCCAACGGCCTAGTCATATGCATTTCCTTTTTGCTTATCATCACTGTTTATTTACTTTATGGCATGCTAAAGGTACAAACCACTCATAATACGTATAGTAAGTGCTCAGTTATAGGTTGGTTCTCCCGGGCCTCATCGGCAACGAGTGCCAGTCCGCCCTAACGGGACGTGGGGCATGACAGAAGATTCATTTATATGTATTATAATTACTTCATTTGTTTTAATTTATGTGATATTATTTTAAAATTTTATTTTTGGTTTATGTATTATTTTCAGATTTTAAAAGTCAGGCAATTTAATTTTGATCATTAGTTCGGATATGAAATCTTCAAATTTCTTGAAAAAAATTCATATATTTGGAAACTACGTAAAAAATACTTTCACTCGCAATAATTTATAATTTAGGATATTTAAAAGATATATGAAAAATTATGGCAAAAAAACTTATTTTAATCACCACATACAAAAGATGGCACATAAATTGGAATAGAGGGAGTAATTAATTGTCAATTTTGTTTATAAAAAAGATTTTGCTCAAGTATGAACATTGAGTCTAGAATATTATGTAAAAGATTTTCACATATATGAAATGAAAAATATTTCGCACTCTCTTTATACATATGTCAAGCTCGTTTATATTAATTTTATATTTAATTAGTTTTACATATACAAGACTATTGTACTTTGTCAATTTCTACAATTTACTTATCTTGTTACACAACTCGTTCTTTTCAACTATATTTTTATTGACTTATTTTATATTAATGTTGTTCAATACTTTTTATTTTTATTTTTATCATTGTTGAGCACTAAATACGTATTATAGTATTAATAAGTGACTTGTTACACTTTTTAAAGGATTTTGTATTCTTTTGGGAGAGTATTATTTGAAAGAAAAAATTTAAAAATTTAAATAAAGTAGGATTCTGCAAAGTAAGAGTTAAAAAGTCATAGTAATTTTTTTTAAAGAAAAACTCGAAGGTGTAGAGAAAAAAAGAAAAGAAATGCTAAAAAATATAATAAAGTGGGTTAAAATTTAGCAAACACCTCATTTTGCTTTTCATTATGTCATTTTCTTTTTATTTCAAACTCCCTAAAGAAAAATTTTGCATTCGCCGCTGCTCACATAGACAAAACACAGGAGGGATGTTGAGTATATAAGTAAGCAAGCCATACGTGCTAGTGACATATGTTAAAGCCTTGCAAGCTTAAGCCCAAAGCTAGCAATATCACTAGTAGATTTATAATTAGAGTCACTCCTTTGTCAGCCTTGTCAATGTGGGCTAGAATTTAACTGAGTTTAGGAAAATTTTGATAAGTCAGAGAAAACCTTAATACTGAGTCTAGGCAAATTCCATGCTATCACGACCCAAGCCTAGGCCCTAGATGTGGTACAACGAATGGGGAACCCGAAGGACCCTAAACAAGCCTGTTAAGCGTATATAGCACATCCTTTGTTGTGGAAGTATAAATAAACAACAAGTAACAATTGATTCTAGAGGAAGCGGACTTTGGACTCATGCTATAGGGTTGTCATAGGGAAGATGATTAATATGGATCACATAACAAGCAAAGTCTGGGGGAAGGGGGGGAAGGGGGGTAAGTATGACTCATGCTATCGGGGCATTTGGGGACTTAGTACTTCCATCTCATCAACCACAAACACCTAGCATAAGAAGGGGGATAAGGACAAATGGAGTCTTCCATAACATATACGCATAATAAGAGTCAAGCTCACAACATACAAATTCATATATCCTACAACACCTCTAATATGAATGGAACGGGAGCTCAGACATCTCCCGATCTCAGCCTCAAAATTTAAATATTCATAAATGGACAAGTCCTGGAAGAGTTGATGCCTCTAACCTTCTGGTGAACCTGGTTCACTAAATAGTATGTGTAAGTTTGCTAAAGCAGTAATCAGAAGCTAACAACTTATAGTGGAAATACTCATTGCTCAAGGGAGAAACAACCACTACCTAAACTCGTAAGATTTTAACAACTTCACTAACATCAAACGAGCAACGTTCAACTTACACTACTTGCAACAACCTCAACTCTTGAGAGTCAAACCCACTATCAATAACAACTCACGAAAAGTAAAAACTTCTTACAATATTTGTCACCAAACAAAGATTCTAAGAAGATTGTCAAACAGACTTGAACAATCAAAAAAATCTAACTCTAGATCTTGCTTGAATGCTCTCCCAAGTGCCTTTGCTCTTGCTTGAAACTGATCACCAAAATCAAATTGCAAAAGCTGAGTATTCTAGGATTGATAAATGTATTTATATTGCACCATATAGGCTTTCCAAGTACGACTCCTTTCTTGAGATGGGTATATCATTGTTTTCCATAAAGGAGCCCTTTTCCAAAGTTGCTTCCTTCTTCGTATCCCATATTTATTTTGTTTCCATAAATAACTCTTCAACTTTAACTCGGATTCAGCTTAGATCCACTGGTGCACATACGCTGGACCTGATTCCTCTAAACTGTTGTTGGCTTTTGTTTGTGATCATCAAAATAGTATGGTCATACCTGCAGAAATCCTAACAAATTCCCTCTTTTTGATGATGGAAAACCTATATGGATAGATAACATCCCCCTTTGACATCACAAAAAGATAGCAAACAGTAGCACAAGTCATAAAATCAAGAAAAAATAGCAGGCAAAAGACCAGGATCAATAGAAAATATAAAAACATTAAATTTGAGGATATTAGCCATCGATGAATCCCAGAGTAACATAACATAGTAAGAAAAACAAATATCCACAACAAAAATATCAAGCAAGCACCAGTGCTTGCATAAGCATCTACAAAAACTTATACACATCCAAAAGAATATTGTCTATGGCAGAAGCCAAAAAAGAGGGATAGCAACTGAAAGGAGTGACTAAGGGGGAGGTAGGGAAGGGCCTACGCGTAGGAGCTTAATGCTGATTATGATCCACCTGCTACTGATGGAATCAGTCCTTAAGTCGGGCAACCTCAGCCTGAGAGGCACCGAGCTGGTCATGAAGTTCATCAATCCTTGCTTGAAGACTACCCCGCGTAGCCTGAGATTCATGAAGTTCATGGATGAGATGAGTAATAGCGCCAGTGGTCCATGGCGGAATAGGTGTAGCAGTAGCAACCTGACACTCCAGGGTAGTGTGGCAATCAATCATGTCCTTCTTGGTCAAAGTTCCCCCAACATTAAGGGGAACCTTGAAATCCTAGAACACATGAGTGAGCAGGTTGCTATAGGCCAGTTGATGAGGGCCCTCAGCTGGATATGCAATGCGAGCCATATGCTGCATAATCAGAGCAGGCCTGTCAACAGGCTCCTGAAGATCAATTGCATGAGCAATGCCCATGACGTGAAATGTTGCCTCATGACTTCACTCACCCATAGGTAGGATCACCTTGTGCACTACCTCAAATAGTAGCTTGAAGGAAAGGTAGCATCTCCACTTTATACACCTTGCGAGGGACATCAGTAACCCTCCCCTCCATGAACTTCGAAGTTAGCAAACACCTTGAGTCCTCCAACCAGGTGTACTCCGCCAACCCCACTATAGGAATATGTAAAATCTCCCCAAGATTAACCTTCTCAAACAAAATATCAATCCCACAAACCCTCGAAGTAGCCACATCCCCAGCAACAAAACCCAGATTTATGTAAAACTCAACCACCTCAGTCTCAAACACCGGTGTAGTGGTATCACAAAACAAGTCAAGCTACCCTGAAACGCCAGTTTGTCACATAGTTTCATAATCAAAGGATAATTTTGCACTTCAAGGTGGATCACCCGGCCTCTAAGTACCCCCTTGCCTGGAAATAAACCTCTTTACCCACTTTGTTAAAGTTTTCTATATGCTTTTTTCCCACGGGTGGAGGCAGGGAGAGCTGATAGAGAGGCAGGTGCAAGGGTATCATCAAGGGAGGAAGGAACATAGACAAGAGAGGAAGGGGAAATAGCAGCCTTACCCGGATGAACCCTTTTGCAGCCAAACGATGGTGTAGGGGCATCGAGCATGCGCTTTCTGCTCAAAATGAGAGGACCACGAGGACGAGGAGCTGTAAGATACGGAGATACAGGTGGGGGAGATGGGAAACAGATGGTGGGTCGACGAACCCGAGCCAGGAGAATGCCATCCTCAGAGTCAGCGGGCTCATATGTAGACAGAGGCACCATGGAAGAGGCGACTGAGGGCTGTGGAGACACTAGCGGAGGCGACACGACCCGGAGAGGAAGTGTGTCTGTGGAAGACGATGAGGGTTCGTCAATAAGCTGGCAAAGGGAGGGCTGAGGGTCACTAACTGGCAATGGAACAGACACCTGGTATGGTTGGGACAGTGAGGGGATTGGCTGATAGGGAGGCAGGTGCGGAGACAGTTAAGGAGAAAAGCGAGGGGGTACATTTGTAGTGGCTGGTGGTGGGGAGTGATTGTGGATAGAGGGTGATGAGTATAGCTCTTCCTGAGAAAAGTCTTATGACGGTGAGGGGGCCGTGACGTTGGAGTCGGTGTCGGAGTAATCTACTAGGGACATCATAGTTTGGAGATTTCTTGTGGAAAGGATTTAGTGACTTTGAAAAAAGGGTTTTTTGTGAGGAATATGTGAGCGCATAGTTGATATAAGGCAGCTTTCTTGAGAGTTGGAGAAAACATCAAGATTGGATGACAAGACATATACTGACACTACAACCGGCCTGACTCTTGAGATCCTAAGGAATGGTGATCATTGCCCATTTTGAAGATGTAGCCATTCTCGCCAATTTGAGAACCAGATAGATGGAACCAAGTGGAAGCCATAGACAACCTTTCACTGGATATTCATTCATTAAACTTGTGGAAGTGATGGATCGAATGCATACCTGATACGTCAGCATGCGAAGACTAGTTCCCCCTGACTTGATGCCTCACTCCTAGTTATAGACACTAAGGGTAATATCATCAGTTTCCAGCTGATATGTCTTCCAGTAATTCTCTTAGTACAAAGCCTGCAAGTTTATTCAAGTTAGAATGACTATATAGTGTTTAAAGATCAAGTTGAGAGTTAAGGGGAGAGAAATTTTCAAGTTAGAACTCCCTAATTAACACTAAGTGGAGGCGATTCTGCTCAAACTGCTCCCTTCTCAGGGCTTTGTTTGAAGATGTCGACAACCTGGTCCTCCATTTCGTAGAAAACCATTTCAATAAGTCCTTTCTCCACATTATCCCTTAAGAAGTGGTGCCTCACATCGATATGTTTGGTGCACTTGTGCTGAATTGGATTCTTCGCTATGTTCACAACACTAGTGTTATCACACATGATGGGAATGCATCCCACTAGAATTCCAAAGTCTGCAAGCTGCTGTTTGATCCATAGGAGTTGAGCAAAGCAGGAGGCAGCAACGACATATTCAGCTTCTTCCATTGACAAGATAATCGAGTTCTATTTCTTGGTGGCCTATGATACTAGACAAGATCCCAGGACATATGCTATTCCTGAGGTGCTTTTTCTATCCACAGAGTAGCCTGCATAGTCAGCATCAGCAAATCCAATAAAATCAAATGAGGAGCCAGCTGGGTACCAGAGAACTAGGTCCGTGGAACCTTTAAGATAGCAGAGAATCTATTTGACAGCCTTGAGATGCGACTCCTTGGGTTTATCCTGAAATCGAGCGCATATTCCCACACTAAAAACTATCTCTAGTCTGCTAGCATTCAAGTATAGAAGTAACCCAATTATCCCTCTATACTTGGTCTCATCTACCTCCACTCTTGCTTCATCCTTATCAAGCCTTGTGGTTGTCGCCATGGGAGTATCACTTGCTTTGGCATCCTTTATTCCAAACTTAGTGAGAAACTCCTTTATGTATTTCTGCTGATGAATACTAGTGCTCCTCTATCCCTGATGTATCTATAGCCCTAAGAAGAAAGTAAGTTCTCCTATCATACTCATCTCAAACTCACTCCCCATAAGGTTTGCAAATTCTCCCCCTAGAGAAGCTTTAGTTCTGCCAAAGATGATATCATCTACATAGACCTGCACAGTGAGTACATGTGCACCCCTTTTCTTCAGAAACAGGTTTTTATCAATTGTTCCTCTTGAGTATCCATGATTCAGCAGAAAACTAGACAGTCGATCATACCATGCTCTAGGAGCCTGTTTCAGTCCGTAAAGAGCTTTGTCCAGTTTATAGAAATAGTCAGGATGCTCATAGTTTTCGAAGCCAAGAG
The DNA here is from genome assembly GCA_025774065.1 of Solanum ossicruentum. Taxonomy (NCBI): domain Eukaryota; kingdom Viridiplantae; phylum Streptophyta; class Magnoliopsida; order Solanales; family Solanaceae; genus Solanum; species Solanum ossicruentum. The sequence goes on from JAOTQR010053126.1 coordinate 6,231, forward strand.
GTTGTTTGACATACACTTCCTCCTGCAAATACCCATTTAGCGATGCGCTTTTGATGTCCATCTGATATAGTTTAAGTTCCATATACGCAGAAAAGGCTTTGAGCATACCAATAGCTCCGATGTGAGCGACCAGAGCAAAGGTCTCATCATGGTCAATACCATCTTCTTGGTTATACCATTGCACCACCAATCTATCCTGCTTCCTTGTGACCATTCCTTGTTCATCCAGCTTATTCCTGAAGACCCATTTTGTGCCGATGATGGTTCGATGTTCAGGAGGTGGAACCAGATACCATACCTTACTTCGCTAAAACTGAAAGAGTTCTTTTTGCATAGCAGAAATCCATTCTTCATCCTACAGGGCTTCTTTCACATTCTTAGGTTCAACCAGGGACACATATGCAGAGTAGGCACACATGTTTCTGAGCTTTGGTCTAGTAGACATGCCTGAATCCAAGGGTGTTAGTAAGTTCTCAAGAGGATGAGAACCCTTGTGCTTCCAATTACTAACTACTTCCTCAGGTACATGATTATTAGTTGTAGTATTTGAAGGACCAGTTTCAGCAGTAGGTGTTATTCCTTGAGAGCCATTTTCAGTGTGAGGCATGTCTGGGTTGGGTGCTTCACTCTCTCTATTTCCTTGATCTGCTGGACGTGGTCCACTTCATTATTCCCTATCGTCCTCATCATATAACTCCTTCAGTTAGAGCTCCTTCTTCCTTTTGTACTTGTTCCTGAAAAACTTTCTCCGCCCCTAGATTGGCCTCATCAAATATTACATGTGCACTTTCCTCCACACATTTGATTCTTTTTTTATACACCTTATAAGTTTTTCTTTGAGAAGCATACCCAATGAAAATTCCCTCATCACTTCTGGCATCAAATTTACTAAGGGCATCCTTTCCATTGTTGTGTACATAGCATACACAACAAAAAGAGTGAAGATGTGCCAGGTTTGGTTTTCTTTCTTTGAGTAACTCATAGGGAGTTTTGTTTAGAATGGGTCTGGTCATACATCTACTGATGAGATTGCAGGCGGTGTTCACAGCCTCAGCCCAGAAACCTTATGGAAGATCACTAGCTATCAGCATGGATCTAGCCATATCTTCTAGCATTCTATTCTTTCTTTTGTTGAGGGGTTCTGGGGCTGAGAAGTTGTGAATTACCCCATTTTCAGCACAGAAGGCGAGGAACTTTGAGTTCTCAAATTCTGTACTATGGTCTGATCTTACACTCATCAGATGATAGGTTAAATTCTTTTGAACCATATTAACATAGGCAGAGAATACATCAAACATTTTATCATTGGATTTCAGGAAGAAAGTCCAGGTGAAACGTGAAAAGTCATCTACAAGGACAAAGATATACCTATTTCCGCGTCTGCTCAGAACTCTCATGGGCCCGCACAGATCCATATGAACTAGTTCCAGGGGTCTATTAGTACTTATCAGCCAACTGGTTGAAAGCTGCTTCTGACATGTTTCCCTTAAATGCATGCTCCACAAACTTGATCCTTGCTGATCTTCCCTTCAGGTAGTCCAAGGACTAGTTCCTTCAGAATCAATTTGTTGATGGTAGAGAAACTTGCATGACGTAGTCTCTTGTGCCATAGTGATGAGGCATCACTTATGTCACTTAAGCACTTCAGCTCAGGTTGACTAGGTCCGTTGATGTCGACCTTGTATACATTTTTGTGTTCTTCCCCTAAATATGAGCCTGTTAGACACAACATTTGTCACTTTGCAGTCTAATCCTGTGAATAGCACATCATTTCCTTTATCGCACATTTGGGAGACACGTAGTAGATTGCGTTTCAATCCCTCAACATAGTACACATTTTCAATACATTGTGACATAAAAGGTCCCACCTTTCCAATTCCCTTGATTTCAACTTGCTTTACATTACCAAAGCCAACATTCCCGCCTTGGTAGTCACTCAGTAGAAGGAAGTTTTGTTTATCGCCTATCATGTGCTTGGAGCAGTACCATTGCTGCCACTGTCCTTCTACTGATACGTGCACAATTAGCAAAAGTGAGATTTAGGCACCCAGATCCACTTGTTTCCCTTTTGATTATAAGAAGGGTGAATCAGGTCCCTTTTTACCCATAATGGGAGACCCCTCTGTGTCCTTTTGGCCCTATTGTCCTTGAAAGTCCTGAAGGTAGGTCTTTCAACATAGTCGGACTAGTAAGACATTGGAGCCTGTCTTCTACCCAACCTATTTCTATCAGTTCTTCGTGGGTACCGTCTTCCAGTACCTTCTTCCAGACCTATTCCAGTTGGTTCTATGGGGTTGATTCCTTTCAGACCTATTTCTAGTGTTACTGTGAACATACCTCCTTATAGTTCCCTTGCCCTGATTAATATTTATGTAGGACATGTTGCTGTCGAAGGCCTTAGAGTTTTTTCGGCAGGTATCCCTGAGATGTCCAGTCATACCACACAGAGTGCACAGAGTTGCATTATCTATTTTATGAGTCTTAGGTTCTTTGATCTTAAACCCTATTCCAAACTTAGTGGCTGACTGACCTTGCTGCCTTTTATCAAGCATAGCAGAAGACTTGGTCCAATTCATGGTGTGGTCTAATTTGGCTTTGGTGTGTTCTAGGTCTTTCTACAGGGCTTCATTCTTATTAGTCATACTACCCAGTTCATCCCTTAGCCTTTTAACCTATTCCTCAAGGTCTAACTGAGACTGACTCATGACGTTTTATTGCTCTTTCCTTGAGGACTTGAGACTGTCAATCTCCAACTGTAGGTTTTGATTGATGTTCTTAAGGTCCAAATTTTCAGTCCTTAGCTGGGCATAGTCCTATAGAAGGAGATTGTTAGAGTCACAAATGGTCATATAGGTCTTAATCCAAAACTGTGACAGGGACTCAAGTTTTTTCTTGGAATACGTATGAATGTTAGCTTTAGCCTGTTCAAAACATACCTTGTTATCTGGTAAAGCATTGTCTCGATCATGAGAACCTGCTCTAGCCAACATCGCTAGATTTTTCCTATTTAGGTTCAGCTTCATCAGGCTTGATTGCAACCTCTTTTGTTATCAATTCCTCGCTGCCTTCGTCATCAGATTCGTCCATGGCAATGAGAGCGAGGAATTCATATTTTTCAGGTTCCTCGACTATCATGAGAGATTGATTCTCTGGGGTCTCACTGTCTGATTCTTCACCTGGATTACTAGCTAATGCCTTTAACGCTCTCTGCATTGAGAGATCTACCTCCTGGCTCGTCATCCTTCTATCTTTTTGAGCATAAGGTTCAAACTTGGTTTCTTTGGGCTTCTCTGGATTGTTCTTCTTGTACTCAAGTTCCCAGAGTAGACAGAACTTGATAAAATGGTCGGGGCTACCACACTTGTGTCATAATTTTTCCCTTAGATCTTTCTCAGCTGTTCGTCGAGTGGTCCTTCTTTGTCTACCGTTTCCCCTTCTCACCACTTGCTGGAACTTCTTTGTGATCAAGGCTATGTTTTCTTCTTCGTAGTCTTCCTTTTCAGCAGCTTTTAGAGTTAGGTTCTTGTCCTTTCTCTTATTATTGAGTTCCTTCTCTTGATTCTTCTTGAACTCGTAAGTGACAAGAGTTCCCAACAACTGATCTATAGTCATGGTGTCTAGATCCTTGGTTTCGATGATAGCTTCAAAGTTGCTTTCCTAGGATTTAGGTACCACACTTAGCAACTTTCGGATGGCTTTCCCAGTAGGGATGACTTCTTCTAAGGAGTAGATTTCATTAAAAATAGCAGAGAACCTGTTTCCATCACATGTATAGTCTCACCTTCATGCATTTTGGTTAACCCATACTATCGATTGAGATTATCAATCTTAGCCTTCTTCACCTGAGAAGTGCCCCAGTGAGCTATTTCCAGAGTATCCCAGATCTGCTTAGCATCTTGGCATGATGATATCCTGTTGTATACATTGGGATCGATACCACACAACAAGATCTTCTTAGCCTTAGCATTGTTCTGAATGGCAAGCTAGTAAGCATCATTCCATTCACTTCGTTCCTTGTGTACCCTTGGAGCACCCTCAGTAGAGGTGTTCTTCATTGGAATAGTTGGTCCATCGAGCACCACATTCTAGAGATCAGGATCGTCACCCTCAATATGATTCATCATTCTAGTTTTCCACCACCCATAGTATTGTCCGTCGAACAACAGTGATCTAGACTGAAAGGCTCCTTCTTGTGCTGTAGGAGGGGCTACCATTATTTGTTTGAGGTAGTTAACCTTGTTTCGAAAAGTCCCGTTTTGATACTAATTGAAAAAGCTAGTGCCCCTAACCTTCTGGTGAACCTGGTTCACTAAACCGTATGTGTAAATTTACTAAAGCAGTAATCAGAAGCAAACAACTTATAGTGGAAAAAATCCTTGTTCAAGAGAGAAACAACCACTATCTACACTCATAGGATTTCAACAACTTCACTATCTTCAAACGAGCAACGTTGCAACGAACTCAACTCTTGAGAGTCAAACCTACTCTCAATAACAACTCACGAAAAGTAAAAACAACTTCTTATAATATTTTTCACTAAACAAAGATTCTAAGAAGATTGTCAAACAGACTTGAACAATCAAGAAAACCTAACTCTAGATCTTGCTTGAATGCTCTCCCAAGTGCCCTTGCTCTTGCTTGAAAGTGATCGCCGAAATCAGATTGCAAAAGTTGAGTCTTCTAGGATTGATAAATGTATTCATATTGCACCCTATAGAATTTCCAAGTAGGACCCCTTTCTTGTGATTGGCACATCATTCTTTTCCATAAAGGGGTTCTTTTCCAAAGCGGATTCCTTCCTCGTATCCCATATTTATTTTGTTTCCATAAATGACTCTTCAACTTCAACTGGGATTCAGCTTAGCTCCACTGGTGCACATACGCCAGACCTAGTTCCTCCAAACTATTGCTGGCTTATGTTTGTCATTATCAAAACAATATGGTCATACTTGTACAAATCCTAACAAGTCTTAATAAGCATTAAAATGAAATTGTTATTGTCCTCGAGATGGAGGACTTAACACAAGCAATCTTCAATTGAACCGTCTAGCCACATGGAAGAGGTGGATGAGTAGGAGCTTCGGTCTCTAAATGGTTAGATCATATAGGCAAAAGGTATCCATTAGTACTTGGAATTTACTAAGTATATAGGTATAAATCAATAAATAACTTATGTCATAATTAAACAATATGCACAATCATAATAAAAATGATAGAAGCTTAATATTTCATGTATGCTCAATGCTGTAGTCAAAATATGCATGATGAGTCATCAAGCCATCTAACATATCTTACACAGATGGGAAGGGACCATAACCAACGTGTCAGACCAAGCTAGCTACTACTTGAAATCCCGATGTTCACTCCACACCGGACTAAGCGTCGTCTACTTTGCCAAGGTAAACCAAACACTTACCTTACGAGAACTCCCCTATTTCAAAAAGTGCTTCATAAAAACCTTATGGGAACACTAGCCTTTTCGGTTAACATATATGATAACAACCTTATCGGAACACCATCCTATTCAATATTGAATTAACATGTGTCAAATGGGAACACCACTCTTTTTGGTCAACCATGGAACTCAAGCTATATGGATCCATTAGCTAATTCACAAATCAATGGTGACAACGTAGTTATGGGACAATGGTTATCTACTAAGTCCTCACGGTGCTAGGTCCAATCCCAATGAATACTCAAACCATATGTATAGTCATAATATACAAACCATCATAATATTATAATGTCATCATAGAGTAGCTCTTCAAAACCAAAGTTTCAAAATATCAAGATAGGGCATCATATCATTCATAATTTTAAAAATATTCTCATATCTCATAGCATTAGTAGCTCTCCATATTTATGGCTCATAAATTACATGTCTTGCCATAAGGTCTTCATCAACACAAGAAGATTGGTACACAAAATTAAATATGGTGGATATACATATATACTCAAAAAATAATGCAAAAGTCAAGATTTAGGACATGAGAAGAGTAAATAAAGTCCTTTTCAAATCATTCAAAGTAACCCACCATAACACCATAAAACTTATTAGAGCTTCCTTAACCCTCATAAAAATCCATAAATTCACATGGCATAAATCACTTCATATATTATCATATAAAAGAGTTTATAAAACATCCATAAATTTCCATAAGTTAAAAAGATAAGGAAAAGGATTGGTTGAGATTGGAGGAAAGATCTTCACAAATCAAAAACCATATACCTTGGTGTGATTTAATAAAAGAAATCTGACTTTGGAAGTGAAGAATCTGAAACCCTAGCTTGCACCTTCTCATGGAGTACTTGGAAGAACTTGGGAGTATTTTGGGAGGGATTTATACTTAGGAGTATTTTGAATGGAGCAGAATGAAGTAGATTAGGGTTGTTTTAAGGCTCAGAAGAGGTCATTTAAGGGTTAAAATGATGTGGCATAGGCATATATAATAAAAATGCCAAATTTACCCCTTAAAAATTCTATCCAATAGGACCATGAGACCCTGATAATGAGCTGTGGTTTGATCTATGGATCATAGAAGTAGGGTCTCATCTCGTAACATTTTGAATCCTCAGAGGTTTTCTCTAAATCTCAACACATAACAGGACTTTTGGCCCATAAGTCAAGGTATGAGCCGTTTGGCATCTTGTACTTCAAACTCCATAAAACAATATTTTTACCAAGTTTGGCCATAATTCCATGAGCATACGTTACGGCCCATAGAACTACTTACATCCCATAGTCACCCTCGTGAAAGCCACTGACACATAGAAAATTCCAGAATCCTTTTCTTAGGCACTTTTACATCTTTCCAACATGTGGGGGCCTTACAATACCTCCCCCTTAGGAACATTCATCCCCGAATATTCTAAATGTGCAACACCCCAAATTAAGAGCCTTGAGCACTGTCACACCCCAAAGTACCGTTAGGGAGGACTGACACTCGTTGCTGATAAGGCTCGGGAGAACCAACCTATATCTATGTGCTTTGTATACATATTACAAGGAATTTCTATGTTTGGCATGCTTCTAGGAAGATAAACAGCAATAACAAGCTAAAAGGAGATGTGTATAGCTAGGCCGTTGGGGTCACGGTATCTAAAGTACGAGACATGAACACACTTTAATTTACATAGACTACAAATCCTCTAGTCAAGAGAAAGTATCTGCTAATGTTCGGGATAGGCCCTATCTGAATTAACAATATAATGCAAACATATAATCTCTAAGCACACACAAAGCTCCGAAACAACCTGGAGCTTGGTAACAACAGCTAAATGTCTTGTACTTTACTGGGGAGATCTACTAGAACCTGTAGCTGCAGCATGAAATGCAAGTCCCCTGTAAGGGATATCAGTATGAGATAATATATTGAGTATGTAAGGCAGCAAATGTTGTTTATGAAATACAACTCAAATGAAACTATGCACTGATATAGGATAAGATACAACCTTTAGTTATACTTTGGGATCAAGTATTTTATGTTCTTTATATATCTTTATCTTTACTGTATAATTTGTGCACATCATGTACAGCAAATGACCAAATCTTCGTTTAATCAAAGTAATTCATTCCACTATGCAAGGTCAAAGCTTTTAACCTAAAGTGAGAAGGGTGAAAGCAAGTCATTCATTCCACTTGAAAGCAAGTCTAATTCCACTCTTATTGCTTTGTTTAATGAAAGCAATTCCACTATTCAATTAGGGTTCAAGTCATTCTGAAAAGCAAGTATAAGGGTGATCAGTTGAACATCCTTAACTATACTTTCAGTCGAGCAACTTCGTATTCAATCGGGAAGCGAGATCGGGAATCGTAGAGGTACGAAGTTAGTCCAAAACAAATATCTCTGATCTTGGCCTACCTGTTCGTTCAGTTGCATAGTGGAATTCTTCAGGAATGAATAAGTTGAATTAAACGAATAAAGCTATAAGCTCGGCCCTTCCATTCTTTTCGCAGTTGCATCTCCATACCTCCAGAATACCTTAAGGTTCGAAAATCTGTTTGGACTTCCCGAAAGTAGGGGCTCCGTTTGGAGACTCTGGAGGATTTCGTGCATTCTTTCCCCCCCGTGTCTCTCCTCCAATATTCCGCCAGGCCTTCCACTTGAAAACCCCTCGGAACGCGTGTGTGGAGGTCACGGTGAATCTCTTGAATAACCGCCGCAACTCTTTGATGATTCGCGAGAAGTTCGGCAAAATCCTGGTTAGTTGGAGGG
>JAOTQR010053147.1:0-21948 GCA_025774065.1 Solanum ossicruentum
GTTGCTTGGAATTGAGATTGGGAAGAATGGAGGCTTGGAAATGATCTTAGAATCCAATCTTGTTCTTAGGTTTCCTTAAAATTGAATTGGAGCTTGATGGAGAATCTTGAAGGGATTTGAGAGTGCAATTGAGATGAGAGTAATGAAATTGGGTCCTTAAGATTAGAGTTTAGGTCTTCTAGGAAGGTTAAAATACCCTAAAAATTCAAAAAGGGTCATTCGGATAATTAGCATTTATGAAAATACCATTACTGAACGAATGGAAAAAATGGAAAAGTGTCATCTCATTGGAGACATCACAGACCTTTTGGCACTCTTCAAGTCATGTGGAGTGCCCGTGTGTAGTGCCTTTAGTGAAAAAAATGAAAGTTGGGAAACTTGGAAAAATTGACGTCTCGTCACTTTGACGGCCACTTTCATGGACCGTGTAGTGTTACACGGACTGTGTACTGGTCTTTCCTACGTCACTTAAACAAGAAAATATTGTTGGCCAACACAACTTAGGTGACACGGCACGTACCCCTTCACACTAGCCATACAAGACCACATTGTCTGTATGGGTGCCCGTGGGGCTTCATTGCACAGGGAGGGTCTCACGAAAATGGTCACAACTCCTTCATCTGACATCGTAATGAGGTGAAACAAAGTGAGTTGCAAAGCTAACTCATAGGATTTAATTTGACATGTCGTGGGCCACCCAGTTCCAAATATGCTAAGGGTTATGCTAGTTTAAAGTTGACCCTTATATGAAACAACACCCACAACTCAACTTGGAGGTAAGCCTTGAACTCGTTTAGGTACTAGGAGTCTCCCATGAATCTAGTACACCCCCAACCTAACCAAATGATACTTGAAACATTGATACACAAGATCATAATGTTATGGGTTGTCACAATATCTCCCCCTTGGGTACATTCGTCCCTAAATGTAAAAGATACGTACACAAGGAGGGTGGCCATGAAGATTTTTAGACAATATGGATGAAACAAATGTATCTAAACATGATTTTCAAAAAGATCTCAACTTGAACATCAAAATTTACCGTAAAACCTTGCGCATATAAACATGAATGCATGTAATGGCTTAAGGACAGAAATTAAGACTTGAAATGGAATAGGGGACTTAGGATTAGTATCTTAGGCTTGAGTAGAGTAGAAAAAATGGGGGTATCGTGCTTGCATATCCGCTTCGGCCTCTCATGTAGCGCTTTGGACTTTTTGAAAACTATAGCAACCAAAAACGAATTAGGCAATGTCCCTCTTCGTGCCTCCCCACCAATACACATCCCTCAAGTCTCTTTACATTTTGGTGGAACCGGGGTGGATAGAATAAGAGGAATTATGGGCTTCATCAAGAATTCTCCCCCTCAAACCATCAACACAAGGCATGCACAACCTACCTTGGTATCTAAGGGCCCCATCTCCCCCTTGGGAGAAAACCTCTATCTTGGCCTCTTTCACCAAAGCCTTTAACTAAAGCAAGGAGGAGTCTAGATCTTGTTTTACTATCACCTCATCAACCAATGAAGATTTGGAACCATCAACCACAACAACACTACTACCCACATCCTCCAACTCACCCCTTACCTAGATAATCTATGCAACTCCCTAGCCATCTCCATATCACCACTATCCATATGAGCTAGGCTACCCATAGACACCCGACTTAATGTATCCGCCACAACATTTACCTTACTTGGGTGGTAATGCACACTCATGTTATGGTCCTTAAGAAGTTCTAGCCACCTTCTTTGCCTCAAGTTGAGATCTTTTTGAGTGAAAACATATTGGAGACTCTTATGATCGGTGAAGACATCAATATGCACCCCACACAACTAATGATGCCAAATGTTTAATGCAAACACCACGGCGGCCAATTCAAGATCATGGGTAGGGTAGTTTTTTTCTTGCACTTTGAGTTGCCTAGAAGCATAGGCTTTGACCTTACCATTTTGCATAAGCACACAACCCAAACCAACCCTAGATGCATCACAATACACGTCAAAACACTCAAGCCCATTTGGTAGTAACAATATAGGAGCAGACACAAGTTTATCTTTCAATGTTTTGAAGCTTTCCTCACATTCATTGGTCCACAAAAACTTAACATTCTTTTGAGTCAATTTTGTCATAGGGAAAGAAATGGAGGAGAACCCATCCAGAAATCTTCTATAGAAACCAGCAAGGCCCAAGAAGTTCCTCATATCTGATAGGTTCAATGGTCTAGGCCAATTCCTAATCACATAGATATTCTTACGATCCACTTTTATACCATCCCCCGACACTACATGACCCAAAAATGAAACCTCCTTTAACCAAAATTCACACTTTTCATATTTAGCATACAATTTCTCTTCCTACAATCTTTGCAACACAACCCTCAAATGCCCTATATGCTCCTCCTTACTATGGTAATAGATGAAAATATCATCAATGAAGACCACAACAAAGGAATCAAGATAGGGTTTGAAGACCCTATTCATTAAGTCCATGAAGATGGCTGGCGCATTAGTTAACCCAAAAGACATCACCACGAATTCATAATGCCCATATCTAATCCGGAAGGCCGTCTTGGGAATATCACACTCCCTCACCTTCACTTGGTGATACCTGTACCGAAGATCGATCTTAGAGAAAAAGCTAGCCCCTTGCAATTGGTCAAACAAGTCATCAATCCTTAGAAGAGGATACTTATTCTTTATAGTGACCCTATTGAGTTGCCGGTAGTCAATGCACATTCTAAGTGACCCATCCTTTTTCTTTACGAACAACACCGGTGCTCCCCAAGGTGATTAGCAAGGCCTAATAACTCCCTTCTCCATCAAATCCTTCAATTACTCCTTTCACTCCTTCAACTCCGCCGGTGCCATGTGATAAGGAGAAATAGAGATAGGTTGAGTGTGGGGAAGGAAATCTATGCAAAAATCTATCTCTCTTTCGGGAGGGACACCGGGAAGGTCATTTGGGAAGACATCAAGAAACTCATTTACAACTGGAACCGACTCTATAGCAGGGACTTTGTCTCCACATCTTCGACTCTCACAAGATGACACATACACTGCTTGGAAATCAACCTATGGGCTTTAATACATGAAATAAATCTACCTTTTTACCACCACAACATGACTTTCCCACTCAAGGGAGGGTTCATTTAGGAAGTGAAATTTGACCCTACAGGTTCTACAATCAATGGAAGCATAGTATGCATGCAACCAATCCATCCCAAGAATAATATCAAAATCAACCATATCTAATTTACCAAGATCACAAGGTAAGATTTTAAGCAAGATGCAAAGCGAACAATTTCTATACACTTTCCTAGCAATAATTAATGCACTACAGGAGTAAACACCTCATAAGACTCATGCAACAACTCCGACTCAACACGGAACTTTCTAGCAACCAAAGGGGTAACAAAGGAAAGTGTGGCACCCGGATCAATCAAAGCATATACATCAAGATCAAAGATTTTCAACATACCGATAACAATGTCGAGAACCTCACCAACCCCTTGCCGCTCATGTAGAGCGTAAAACCGATTGTGCCTTGGGGCACTACCTTGAGGGCTACCTCTACCCAATGGAACCACATTTGCACCCCAGCCCTTACCACGGCTTCTTGGACAATATACCTTCTTGTGACTAAGCTCCCCAAATTCAAAGCATGCATTAGACCCCTTCAAACATGGACCTTTATGCTTCTTTCCACATTTAGGACACACCTCTATAGGAGCCACTCCACCCACACCTTGAGTCCTAGGGAAGTCATTGGCAAGTCCCTTATTAGTTGTATATGGGAAGACCTTTGGCCTTGGTTTAATCTAACACCCCTTTTGAACTTACCCCAAAATCGGCCACTCTTGGCCTCATGGCCCCTCCTCTTTGTCCACTTCTCTTCTTCTATTTGCTTGGCACAGGTGATCAACCAAAGCAAGTTCGTATCACTGATAAGTAAAGCGGACCGGCATTCTTCACTTACCAAGTCAGAAATCCCTATAACAAACTTATTCATCCTTGACCTAGGATTGGCCACCAAGTGAGCAACATACTTTGAAAGTTGATTAAATTTGAGGGCATACTCCCTCACACTAATTCCACCTTGTTTCAAGTTCATAAACTCAACCAACTTTGTTTCCCTAAGCTCGAGAGGGAAGAACCGATAAAGGCCAAAGCACCACATAGCCATTACCCTTCTCTCCCTTCCATTGATCAGACCAAATTTGAGCCACCCCTTGAGTTGGAACGCCAACAACTTCGTCTTTTCATTTGGTCTAACACCCATGATAGACAAGATTTTATAGATTTCATCGATAAATTCTTAGGGATCTTCATCCACCTTTGACCCATGGAAAACCGGAGGATTCATCCACATAAAGTCCCTTACCCTAGCTCTCGAAGTAGTAGCATGAGGGGCTTGGGCCCCTTGCTGGACTTGGTTGGCCACCACTTGGACAGGCATAATAACAACATCTCAGAATTCCCTACTGGCAGGTTGCTCCTCGGGATTTTGGGCCTATCATCCTCTATTATTCCGCATGATCTAGCATAGCAAAGAACAATCGTTAGAGTAAAATACTTAACACCACCTATAGCATGTTAGGACATGAAGAAGGGAAACATTTCCTATAACGCCTCATAGCCTTCTATCCATATTTACGACACGCTTCACAGCCATGAATAGGACTTTAATCGACGTGATGTGTTGGAATATGAGGATCTATCAACCTAGTGCTCTGATACCATCTTTGTCACAACCTAAGCCTCGGGCCTAGACGTGACCGGTAAAAGGGGAACCCAAAGGAACCCGAAATAAGCCTCATCGCATATCATTACACATCTTTAGTCACGGAACAATTAAATGACATTTGAAGAACAGAAAAAAAGGGAAAAGGGGCTAAGGGAGGAATTGTCATAATGTAGAGTCAAGAGATATTATAATCAACTCACGGCATAAATACATAGCTCTGTCCAACAACATCTTTATTAGATAGATAACGGTGGGGGCCAAGACATACAACCGGGCTCACCCTTATAGTCATAGGTAAACGATAAAGTAAAGAGAATCTTAGTACATAGTTAATTGCAACATAGATAAGGTCCTCGAAATAGAGGACTCACCAACAAGTGTGGAATAGAACTGCCTAGCCACGTGGGGGAGGAGGATCAACTCAGGCACCGATTCCTACATAGTGACATCATGTAGGCAAGAATATGCATTAGTATGTTTGAATGTACTAAGTATGTGGGATGCAATGTAACAAGGAATAGGCATCATAACCAAAATGCATATCAATAGACAATATCCATAATATAGTAATATGGCATGCATGATCAATGCTAAAGTAAAACATGCTTGTGTAAATCATGCTCATATAAAGTATCATGTGTGAAGAAGAGACCAAACTAGCTTTCCAACCATGGTTGGTTGATGATGGTTACACCCCAATCATCCTAGGTGGTTAGGTATAAACCCCTTACATGGTTGATGTTAGTCATACCCCAATAACCCTAAGTGGCGAGGTATAAACTCCTTACATGGTTTATGAGTACAAACCCCCAACATAGTCGATGATGGTCACACCCCAATCATCCTAGGTGGTGAATTATAAACCCCTCACATGGTTATCCGAGCTCTTATCCCCCCCAGATTGGGTATGGTCTAGTGTAACACTTTATATAGGATTCATCATAAGCTCTAATGCAAAACCTTATATAGGAATAATTATATACAGAATCTCATTTCATCATCATAACATCATTTATATCATATCTCATGGTTTGGACCTTCAATTTCTCAAGAAAGCATGATCGGACATTTTATCAAACACCTTGGGGGCATGTAATAGGGGTAAAAGAGCATGCAATTTAGAGATAACATCATGCACGAATATCAGTGCTTAATCCTTTAATTAATACCTTGCAATACCCCCAAGACATTCATATCAAAATCCCTCATCAACTCCAACATTAGATCCAAGATTTGAAGCTCAGAACATGCTAAAACAACCATCATTTCATGAACTAAAGTCATTATGCAGTAAATTTCTCAATATACAAGACCCACATGTAACATCAACTTTAAATCATGCAATATTAATCAAAAGAGGACTTAGGCACCATGGGGGGAAGGACTCAATGGTTCAACACCCCATACCTTAGGTCTAGTGTTGCTTGGAATTGAGATTGGGAAGAATGGAGGCTTGGAAATGATCTTGGAATCCAATCTTGTTCTTAGGTTTCCTTGAAATTGAATTGGACTTGATGGAGACTCTTGAGAGGATTTGAGAGTGTGATTGAGATGGGAGTAATGTAATTGGGTCCTTAATATTAGAGTTTAGGTCTTCTAGGAAGATTAAAATAGCCTAAAAAGTCAAAAATGGTCATTAGGATAATTAGCATTTACGAAAATACCATCAGTGAATGGATGGAAAAAATGACAGTGTCATCTCCCTGGAGACTTCACTGGTCGTGTGGAACTCTACGAATCTTGTGGAGTGTCGGTGTGAAGTGCCTTAGTGAAAAAAATGTAAGTTGGGAAACTTGGAAAAATTGATGTCTCGTCACTTTGACGGCCACTTTCACGGACCGTGTAGTGTTACATGGACCGTGTAGTGGTCCATATCGCCTCACTTAGACAAGAAAATGTTGTTGTCCACCACAGGCCCAGGTGACACGGCCCGTACCCCTTTACACAAGCCAAACAAGACCACATTGGCCATATCAGTGCCCGTGGGGCTTAACTGCATGAGAGGGTCTCACGAAAACGCTCATAACTCCTTCATCCGATGTCAGAATGAGGTGAAATAGAGTGTGTTGCAAAGATAACTCAGAGGGATTCCATTTGACATGTTATGGGGCACCCAGTTCCAAATATGCTAAGAGTTAATCTAGTTAAAAATTGACCCTTATGTGAAATAACACCCAAAACTCAACTTGGAGGTAAGTCTTGAACTTGTTTAGGTACTAGGAGTATCCCATGAATCTAATACACCCCCAACCTAACTAAACAAGGCTTGGAACATGGATGTCATAGTTCAACTGAAAATTAGACATCCACAAGGAAAAAAATCACGACAAGAAAACCTTGGGACCAAAAATAGGGGAAGTTGTGGACTCGAGGATACTCAAACTTCACCTTAATCCATAACTTCCCACACCCCACCAAAATAGAATACCTGTCCTCAAAGTAAAGATAAGAATGAAACCAAACACGATAACAAAGATATATATATACACACATATACATACACACATATATATGTACATTAAAAACCAAACACTAACATTCATAGTATAAGTAAAAACAACATCCAACATAAAAATATTTAAACACATCCAAAAACAAACATAATAAAAAGATTGTCTAAAAAGAAAACAAAGTATCCATAATGAAAAAAATAAGAACTCGGTCAAAAGGAGTCAAACATCGTGGTGCATCAAGCATCGATCTATGGCTGGTCAGAAGTGTCCTCGGTCCTGCTCCCTATCTCTCTGTATGGCCACCAACAGGTTCGACTCTTGCACCTCCTCCTCTGGTATTGGCTCCTCCACAGGGGTTGCTAGATCATCAGGTCGAGGCCTCTTCTGGCTCATATCTGGATCATTTGTCTCGAAGAGCCTCTTCCTATGAGCATGTGGGCGGTCAACTAGCCAGTCAAACACCTCTTCACCCGAAGATGCTACCTTGGGACTATAATAGGGTCTGCTAACATCTGTAATAGGTCAGCCTTGAACTTGACCAATTCTTCGGTCACCTCACTCGTGTTAGCAGGCCTAGCAGCCTCAAGTCTCTGCTGGACTCATGCCTCAAACGCATTAACTTGGGCATCTACCACTATGACTCTCTCATCTACCAATGCATGGGAAAATGCCTTCATCCTCTCCTCTGAGTCTCTCATAGTCTGGCTGACCCTAGGTCTAACCTGTGCTGCTAAGACCTACAGCCTGGACTCTATTGTAGCCACCCTGTGTAATAGTTCTTGAAAACCAACAAAAAAGATAATATAATCAACATGTAATATAGTTTTTACTAGTGCTGACGTGCTGGAGGATGGTGTGGAGTCGATCTCAACGACTGGCATAGGCTCTAAAGTGGCTGAAGTTGTACCAGTGGCAGATGGAGGTGCACTCTGAGTTGGAGGCTCTACCGGGAATGGCTGGAGGAGCTGCTCATGGTAAGGTCATAGGGTTTTCATTAGCCTTGATCAGGCTGGGTCTATAGTGTATGTGGCCTCTATGTTCTGGTCTCAATGGGGGTCGATAGGAACACCCGCTTCACCCCACAAATGATAAACCAAAATAGGAAATGGCTGTGAGGTGTTCGTCTGGATGGCTGACTCATGGATCTGCTATGATATGATTCGGGCCTAGTCTATCTCATAACTTACTAGGACGCTATATAATAACTCATCCCATGCTAAGGTCACATTATCCATGAAAGTGGGCCGGATATGCCAACGGATAATGGACCACCAAAACTTAGCCCAAAAACAGAGGTAAACCTTCACTATAGGATCTACGTGGTTCGTAACCAATGTCAGCTCGAAACCCTCCTTACCAATCTAGCTGGCAATCCACCGTACGAGCTCTATCCTAGCCTCAATGTCCTTCCCAGTCACCGCCTCTCTTCATATTGTCAATGTGTCCATCATACTTCATGGTAGACCGTGGCATACTATAAGTGGGCCCAAACTGGATCCATTGAATAGTCTCCTTCGAAATAGGAACTCTCCTACCCTGGACTAGCACTACCCGTAATCTCGGCTATTCAATTAGCTTCTTGTTCCTCGATAACCCCCGGGGGAGTGTAGCAAGATACGCCGCGTAAAAATCATAGACTACGCAATGGGCATACTTAACCAGCTGTTGTGTGGTCCATTGGAGTCCGTGTCTGTATATCTCTTCATCTAATCCCGACACCTTATCTAACCCTGAGTCATTCAGTCCAGACTCTTCATGAATCTCCTTCATCCCTAGGACATACCATCTACAGTCGACTGGGGGCTGTGACTGGACTTCCTCCTGCTGGGTTTGTGAGGTACTCTCAGATTCCCACTCTAACCCTGAGTGTGTGGGGGTCATCTGTGTTAGGCCACTATCAGATTTGTCTCCATTACACAGCTATTCCTTCTCTTCAAACTGGGAGGAACTGCTGACTTCCATGGGAGTCTGCACTGTATGTTCTCGGATCTGAGGTATATTAGCTTCGGGGTCTATTTTGACACTGTGAACTTCTAGAGACCCCTTAGATCTCTCGGCCTCAAAAAATTCATCAATCAACCTCCGTTGGAAGGTTTGGATTGCTCGTTTATCCTTTGGAGGCATTGTATTTGCAAAGCAACCATATAACAACTTGTGAGCTTTAAGATGTTTGACCGATCAATGATCACAAAGCAAAAAACAAAAAACACAACCACTTAAACATAGAAACAACACAAAACAGAAGAAAAATCTCTGATGCAATTGCAGGTATGCAGATACAAGTATAGTTACGACTCGTAGGGTGTCCCATGAGTCATACATTGGCCTCGTAGTATCAAGATTTCTTACAAAAATGCAGTCTGAGCTTAGATACGAGGGGAAGTTATGACTAGTAGGGGACCCTACGAGTCATAGTCTTGCCTCGTACTTATTTCCAAAGACATTTTTGAGAACTTAATCAGGATTATGAGACCCTCACTATAAGTCATAACGGGTATTACGAGTCGTATGTATGTCTCATATAAGAAACATGAAGAAACCACAAGTGACTGATGCTTGCTACGAGAGATCACTATGACTCGTAGGGGATCTTATTAGTCATAGGAGGGACTCATAGCTTAAAATAGAAGACACTATTAGTGTCTAACACTTTTCCACTACAAGCTCAAACAAGACGAACGAACTTAGGAATTGACAATTAAAAGAGCAATACGATATATTTAACACATGGGTAGTCCAAAAATGACATGAAAAAGTTAAAGCAACCAGTATCCTAAAGAAGTTAACTCAATTCCTCATTATGTTGATCAAAACCAAGGGAAATTTCATATCCAACCTCACACTTTTATCAACAAAACATTCCATTGAAGTGCAAGAGCAATTCCAACACTTTCAATCAAATCTAACATGCTATGGCATGTGAAGCACATCCACACCTCCTAAATTCAATTCCAAAGACAATTCACATAATGGTTGGGCTAAATTTTATGGAAAAATAATTTTTATACGCACAACCACCCACTTAAGAATTTCAAACATGGTTTGAATCACAGCAAAACATTTCAAAGCATACAAATCCTAGGTTTCATGTCTAGCTCAAACCATCACCCCATGGAATGAATATTCATGGTTAAACGAAACACACAATCATCTATAGATTAAACTCACCACCATAGTGCATTACCAGTAACCACGAGGCTTACCAATTTGTAGACGAATTGAATCAAAGCAATGTAGCAAGAAAAGCATGTCGAAACCTTAGGAAATAGTGTCTTTGCTGAAATATTTGCCAGAAAATGATGTAGGTAGTCGGGATTTTAGTTAGAAAAGTGAATTGGGAAAAACTTTTGGGGATTTCCATCGATATTAGGGTTGAAGAATGAATATTTGGGGTCAAATTTTATTTTGACCCCCTTTGAAATGAAATCAGGTCAACATTTTAAAATTGTAGACCAGAAGTACGAGACCCTGGCTATGAGTTGTAGTGTGTCTTACGACTCGTAAGCCCTGGTCTCATAGCCGACCCAATACCTGTGAAAATTTTAAAAGCATACCTGGTCACTATTGACCCCACTTACGACTCATAGGAGACCCTACAAATTAAAAAGGTTGGTTCGTCGTGTGTGCCAACTTCTGATACTCACTATTTTTCTCTACGAGGCATGACTACGAGTCTTTGTGATGACTATAACTCGTAGGCTTGCTCATAGAAGCTACGCCAAGTGCCATTTTCTCAATTCTTCAGTTCTTCAATTTCCACATGCAAACCAAGTTCCAAAACACAACAATCTCCAAAATTTTACAACTGCATCAGTGTCTTTCAACTTAGAACAAACAAATATCCTACTACCTAAAGTTTCAGTAACAAAATACTCTTAAAACAGACAAAAAATTATAAAAAATGCTTGGGTTGCCTCCAAAGAATCCCCTTGTTTAACTTCGCGGCATGACTTTCTCATTGTCCTTCATCAACAATCATCAAGGGTCCACACCTAATTCTTGAACTCGTTTGGGTGTTTCATGAATCAGCGGATATCGAACACGACCTCTACATCAATTACCCTAAACCAAAGTTGACCTGAATCCATATATACTAGGGCTCTCTCAGTGGCTAGAAATAGTCTTCCCAAAATGATGGGCACCAAAAAATCAACCTCGCAATCAAGGATCACAAAGTCTGCAGGAAAGATGAATTTATCAACTTTAACAAGAACGTCAGGAAGCATTCCCTCCGGTTTTTTGATAGTTCAATCTACCGTGAGTAATCGCATTCTCATTGGGATAGGAGTGCCAAGACCAAGCCTTTTGAATATAACAAGAGGCATTAGATTGATGCTTGCTCCTAAGTCACACAATGCTCTTGCAAACTCAACATCACCAATGGTGCAGGGGATGGTGAATGCACCGGGGTCCTCTCATTTTTTAACAAGGTATTTGGTCATGATTGCACTATATTGTTGGAGTTCCTATGAGAACTCTTGGCTCAAAGTGCGTTTCTTTGTCACCAAATCCTTCATGTACTTGGCATACCTAGGCATCTTCTCCAAAGCTTCTAGAAGTGGAATGTTAATGGATAGTTACTTCAACATCGAGAGGAAGTCTTTGAATTCACCCTCCTCTTCCTTTTTCCTAAGCCTTTAAGGGAAAGGAGGAGGAGGCTTTGGAATTGACTTCAATTTTTCATGCCCTCTTACCTCTTTTCTATACATCCTAGAAATCTCCGGACCTTCTTCCTCAACCACAACTTCACCACCAAGAACCTTCTCATTATCTTCATCCACAATTACTGTCATAGGGGGATCTATGGTACTTTTGCCACTCCGAGTAATGACTGTGATGCAGTTCCCTTCACTTTTAGGATTTTGAATCGAATTGCTTGGTAAGGTTCCTGTTTATCATTGGTTCAATTGTGAACAAACTTGTCCAAATTATTGTTCTAGTTGCTTAATCACCACCGAGTGAGACTCTATTCTTGGTGGTCGGATCTCTTCAACAACTTGTCAAATATCTCCTCAAGCCTAGAAGTGCTTAGCATGGCATCACGGTTGTGGGGCAGCACATAAGGACCATTCTTATAACCATCTTTTCTAACCCTTTTGGCATCTGGCGCTCTCTCTCATTCATAGTAACCACCTCAGTTATCTCTAGAAGCACCATCATGGTTGTAGTTCCGATCTTGATTCCCTGAACCTTCCCTCCAATGGTCTGAGTTGGACCCTTGGGGGTTATTCCAGAAACCCGCCGCTTGATACGTACAATGCAAGCATCTTCATCAAAGAATAGATCTTCATAGATTGGAGCCTTCGGAGGTTGGTGAGTGACCATTTTGACACTTTCTTTGTTTTGCTTCAAGACCAAGTCCATACTCGTGCGAAGTTGAGCAAGTTGCTCCATGATCTCTTTTTTTAACTTTGCTTACTCCTTGTTGGTGTTGACCGCACAAGAAGTCTTCATCGTACTAAGCTCTTGTTGACCCCATGCTCTATTGGGTTTAACCACTTGCTCCATCCTTGCGGCTATTAATGCAAAAGGTTAGTCAAGAAACATGCCTCCCATGATTATGTGGGCGCAAGCTTGACTATTCTCATCAAGTGCCCGATAGAAAATCTCAACCAAGGCATCATCAACAATTTTGTGATCGTGGATCATCCTGAAGCATTTGGTAAATATCTTCCATATTGTGCTAATAGAGTCACCCGACAATTGTAAAACGTTGTTTATTTGATGCTTGAGCTTCAACATCTTAGATCTTGGGAAATATATTTCAAGGAACACTATCTGAAGCTCTGTCCAACTTGTTATTATACTCAGAGGAAGCTTAGATAACCACATGACTGCGTTCCTAGTTAGGGACAGTCGAAACACTCTTATACCAATGGCATCAAGGGAAAGATTTTGTGTCCCTATGGCACTCTTTTACGCAAAGATAACCTTTTGAAGCTGACGGTGGGGATCCTCTGAAGGTAACCCTATGAATAAACTATGGTTTTGAAGCATCTAGAGCAACCCACTTGATACTACGAACTTAGCATCTACTGGTAAAGGAGGCAACACTATAACAATGGTAATGTCCATGGCCATAGGGTTCAATCAATATTGATTCGATCCATAAGTGTTTTCATTGAAGTCCCTAAGTTGTGTCCTACTATCCCTCAGTGGTGGATTCTCCTCTCTTCCCATATTATCATCATGCATATTTATCTCCTCCTCAACCGCAACATCTTCATTCACTTGAGCCATTCTTGTAAAAAGTCAATGGATCTCCAAATTAATAGAAACTAGGGGATCACCTTAGCTCCTTGTGTCGGAATACAACCTAGCACACCTTGTAAGTAAAATCAAACAACAAAAACAAAAATAAAGGTAAAATACACGAGACTCTAGAAATTAACACTAGAACTAACTAATAATGAAATCAAGTCAAAACCTAGCCGTATTCCCTAACAATGGTGCCATAAGTTTTGATGATGTTCACACTCCAATAAGAAAGCAGTTGCTGTCAGCAATTAACCTAACTGAAGGTTAGGGTCAAATCCACAGGAATACAGGGTTCGACTACAAGAGTTCACTATCAATCATTTCGAGTATCAATAACTAAAATCTCTAAATAGGGGGGTTGTGATTCAAGAACAAAATAAAATAAACACTATACTATGATGCGAAAAAAACACTCTATTTTAAGGACAACTTGGGAATTATGTTCCCCATGGTTCGTTGACTCGATTACCCTAGGTAACATAACTACAATTGGAAATTCACATGCAGGACGGTAACTTAGGTTCTTCCAGCCCTCTTATAAAGATAAAAGTTAAATTTCACCATGGCGCTTGGTTGGCTACCATGGCGTGCAACTAACCTTTACGTATTATCCCAGTCAACCTCTCTTTGGTCAGGTTTGGTTGATAAGACCATAATACATCAATTGAATTATGTCATCTACTTCACTTTTCCTATTCGTCACTACCTTGTTCGTGATCATGATAGTAGGCAAGGTTTGGTGTTGGCCACCACCAAATAATAATCATAATGAAGGGAAATATACAATACAGGCAAAACCCCAATCATAGAAATGCAATAAACCTGGGTTATCTCAAGTCAAATACCCATGGTTCCCATAACCCCAAGTTGTGGGTGCTTAGCTACTCATGGCTAAGGCAAACCCAACAAAAATTCAAATAAATGACATGATTTCCCAAAGCAATGAAGACTGAAAATACCATAAGTTGCTAACCACAAGCTTGATAGATTGTCAATAAGCACAAAGCAAGATTTGCAATCCCCAAAATAGGATTTTCCAAGAGAAAATGATAAACTATGCTAAAAACCTAAAAGTTTCCTTGAGAGTATATTCAAAGATGATCTTCTCTTCTCAATTTTGAATCTCACTAAATGAAATCCTAACTTAAAGTATTTATGTGCTTACAAAATAACCCTGAAAATTACATAGAAAAGATAGCTGGCAACTGGTACAACTCGCAGGTACGATTCGTAGGGTGACTTAGGAGTCATTATTGGGGTCTTGTATCAGGATCTTGGCATCTTGGACTCAACTGGTACAACCCATTGGTACGACTCGTAGCTCCTCTCGTAGTCAAGGCCTTCAGTTGTTGATCCAAAGTTTGAGCTCTCTGATTCCTGCTACAAGTACACCTCTACGAGTCGTAACAAGACTTACAACTTGTAGGCTGGCCTTGTAGGGTTGACCTCCACTTAGCAGATTTCAGAGTTGTTGGTCTCTATTTCTTGCTATGATAGCACCCTACAACTCATAGCTTAGGCTATGACTCGTAGAGAACTGTATGTCCTATACTTCATCAAAATCTGCAATTTTTCTCCAAAATCATACTCACCTAACTTTTCTACAAGAACAATACAAAAATACATAAAAATCATAAAAAGTTGCATGAAGAACTCACGAAATCCATTGTTTTAGGCCTCAAATGTGTTGTACTTTGACAGCATATCAATTAGTAAGCTTGAATTTGGGATGATAAATGGACTACGAAAGAACCTTAAGAAATAATGTGGTTGTGATTATGATGACTCAATTTGTGTCAATTCTAGAATTAGAGTAATAATGATATTGATTTCATGTGTTTATCGAATGTATGGATAATACGAACTCTTTCCATATTCACATGCCCATATGAAATATGATTATATATTGCATTGGAATATGCTGAAGGGAAATGGGTCAGGAAAAAAGAAAAGAAAAGAAAAAGAAAAAAGAAAATCCAATGAAAAATATTTCCAGCTAGAAAAGGAAGATCAATATTGAAGAAAAATGGCTTCGATGGATACATAGTCCATGTGTGGCCCTTATAGGTTCCAGCTGGTTGTATCAATAGATGTGTATCGTAGGTTAGACAAGCATCACTATTATTTATCAATTCATTGTGTTGATCGATATCATGGCATTCCATTCCATATTGTTCTTTCTTCTAAATGTGTTAATTTTTATTAGTGTGATAAGTTAATTGACTATGTTCTCAAAAATTGTGGAAATTGATCATATAAGATATTGGGTACTGAGACAATAAATGTATATATCTATATTATGTGTATGTTGGCCTTTCCTACATGCAGGTTTGTAGTTTTAGATGTATGTGGTTGGGATGAAAGGAGTATTTGAGTTCCTTATTCTCTCCCTGTGTTTAGATCCTCTTGTTGGGTACTTTTTCACGCTTACCCTTATTTTCTACATATATGTGAAGGTTGTGAGCCTAGATCTAGTTGACATTTCTATTCCCTTACAGACTAAGCTTGTGATAGATTGAGAGGTAGTTGCTTGCCTATTTTACCCTACTATCAGGACTGTCAGACTATACTGATTTTGTTCTATTTGAGAAATAAAGACTATTGATACTTTTATTACTTTCTTTTGAACTTGGTGGTAATAGAGGCTTGTACATATGACACCAGTTCTCCGATGGTTTTAGATTATTGTTATGATCCTTATGCATATCCCTTTGTTCTGTCGATGGTATTATTTCTTTAGCTTCCATATTATTTGATATTACCTATTTAGGGTAACTAGCCTCAGTAGGTTGAACAAATGCCATTACATCCATTTTCAGATCATGACACCGTGTGTCACGCCCCGAGCCTACACCATTTATGTTGCCGACACTCAAAAACTGTTTCTGGTCCTAAGCGAACCACTTATCCTTGCTAACTTAATTAGCGAAAGACATTAATATCGTAATGAACTAGAATGAGCTCAAAATTCGTACTCAAAGATACAATAGTAATATATACAAATTAGCTCAAATTCTATCAAACAATTTCAAAGAAATAACTTGAACAATATCTTTCTAGAATATGAAGCATCTAAAGTACTGACTCTGAACAAGGCACCAGAGTAGGCTCATGGGTACCTCAACTAAAATAAATACAAGGAAATGAAGGCTCCCGAGTTCTCTGATTGCAAAGAAGCCTCGCCGACTGCTGACTGCTAACATGAATACCAAAATTTGCATCTTAAAATGATACAGTGGCAAAGGCATCAGTACATGATATGTACGGTATGTAAGATGGCCAAAGAGTAGTAAAGATAGAATACTCACTTTAAAACTAAATGTTAAGTTAGGTTAATAGATAAAAGTATGTCATGGAAGTAAAAGATATATTTTCAAACTTGTTTCAAGGTGCAACTTAATGTAAAAGAAACACTTACTTTAACGCATTAATGAGCATAAATAAATATATAAAAATATAATACTCAAATACTTGGCTCTAAAAATAGCTCAACTCAATTTATTATGCAACATAACAAAGAGAAATACTTGAATAAAGATATGATAAATCTCAGTGTGTAAAATAATAAACTTTAATTCTTTGGGAGTTTCACCGACTGATACATCGTCTTGACCATGCTGCTAGAGCCGTCTCATTCTTTACTGGGGTACGGAACAAAAATTAGGGGAATGGATCCATCCCAAAACTAGGCCATCTAAGTGGCGTATGAGGAATTACACATCTGTATAATCCTATCCTATGCTGGCTACATAGTTTATGAGGTTGGAGTTATCTGAACTCGTACCCACATTGGTGCTTAATACTACTCCAAAAACATGCACTGTGCTCATTAACTTTAAAAATGTCCCTCTTGAAGGGAAAACTGAAAATTTGTTAATTGGAGCCTTGGCTTAACATATTTCTATAAACTGGTTTTTCTTTCACAAAATTGATAATGCCTTCTCAAACTCTGAAACTTATGCATGATAAATAGCAGTCCGAAATGCCTTGACTGACTGAACTGTTGTTTTCAAACTGACATGCGATGTTCAAAAGATAGTGTAGTTAATAGGCTACTTGTATAACTCATGCTAAAATGTTTCTTTAATATACTCATACTTTGGAATGAATAACCTTTGATGAATTCCATAGAGTCATAAATAAAAGAACATAATGTCTTATAATTCAAAGCATAGCTTGACAATAGAGTAATAGTAAAGCGGTCGTTGATCAAATATAGATCTCAACTAGCATTGAGATCAATCCTATAGGAATGCGTGAGAATATATCTATTAGCATTGTCTTCAGATGTAATATTTATTCCCAAAATAAAAGTGCATAAAGTAAATGGGGGGCTTTGATTATTCAAAAGTTACTAAAATAAAGCAGTAAATGAGTGCAAGGACTACTAGATTTCAGAAAATATATATGTGAAGCTAGGATCGTGTTCCCCATGACATCTAATGTGATACCGAATCTAGTGGTAAACTCGTTCATGATTACGTATATAATATCTAACAAGTTATGCAACATCTAAAATACCTCTCGAGGCTTCTTAAATGCATATCATTTATCACCTTTCGGTCTCAGAACGTATGCATACCAACCCTTGTTTTTAATCCCAGAATACTCTCACCTTTCGGTGTCAAGTACTTAGACTAGGTTAAAAACCCTGAATTTCCATCATAGAATTCTTTTCCTAATCAAAAGATCCCTTTTGAGCATGTAATGAATAAAGGCTTACCCTAATGCATGGACTCGTCAATGAAGAAATTATAACGAAGATTACTATGATATATATGCTAATCAATCCCAAGATTTACTCCATATTCACCTATCTTAGTGATTTGTCATGGTTCCCACAACCCTAGTTGTTGGTCTAGCCTAGCATATTCAAGAAAGAAAACCCACAATGATGCAAAGAATTCATAATAAATGACATAATATTGAAGAATCAATTAATCCATGAGTTACAATCTTGAAATAGATAAGCCAAATCCCAAAATCTTGTAAAATCTCCCCGAAAATAAGGTTTTGTTGTATTTTCTATCTCTAACCATCCAAGACTAGGTCAAAACAAAATAAAATAACTATTTTTATATAAAGAAAACCTAAACTAAATTAAAGTGGGAAAAATCCCATCGACATGGCAACGGGCCACTAAACGGCTCGTCTGCTATTGAACAGACCATTTAATGGTCCGTTTGGCCATACTTGGCTTCCAAAACTTGCTTCCCAGTGTCACTCGTCAACGAAAAGGTCAACGGTTCATGTGGGGATTGATAATCTGTTTCACGGGCTGTCTACCTCGCCTTCTAC
This sequence comes from Solanum ossicruentum, assembly GCA_025774065.1. NCBI lineage: Eukaryota > Viridiplantae > Streptophyta > Magnoliopsida > Solanales > Solanaceae > Solanum > Solanum ossicruentum. The sequence goes on from JAOTQR010053147.1 coordinate 18,755, forward strand.
TTTTTCGCTCCATTCGTCCTCATGCCCTTATGTCACGGACTGTGGTTAGTCACATAGCCTATGACACGCTCTGTCTGGGTCCACCTATTTCTTTTTTCTTGCTTTTCGAGGGTGATGCTTTCATGCCACTTTGATAATAGTTTGCACAACCCGTCTCGACTCCCACGGTTCGTTTGATGTATCATGGGACTTCCCTTGGTTCTTTTTGCGCTACCACGCCATCCCACATGGCCAAGTGTGAGGGCATGAAGGACCTAACAACTCATGGTCAGTCACTTGGCCTTAATTCTTCTCCAGTTGCCTGGGCCACTATATGATGCCTACGCTTTGGCCCCTTTACATTCATTTTAATCTTGTTTGTCCTTTATCCATGTCCCACTAATTTTTCCTGAAAATAACAAAAAAATTCATAATAATAAAATTGCTTGAGAACATGCAAAACTCCTTTGTTTAAAGCATTAAAAGAGTCATATTCCTACGACTTATCAACACCTTCAACTTAGAATGATTGCTTGTCCTCAAGAAACAACAACTCAACCAAACAATGCATAAACACAAGTGCTCACTCAAAATATAGATCTCCCTATAACTTTCAAAACATATGCCCTCGCATCCATGTTTATGAACATGCCTACACCCCAAATGGACCCACAAAGATTAAGGCAAACATCATGCATACATAGTCAGTCCATATAAGATCAAGGATAAAGACACCCCAGTTGAGCTAGCAACCAATTAATGCAAAAGATAGTGCCCTCACCACAAAGTCTCACACTCAACATAAGCATGTAAAATAGAGACTGGGATGTAGTCACTCACTCTCAGAAATGACTTTCAGTGGACGCACACATATTGATCATAAATTTACCCTTATTTTCACCAGCTGAACTCTTGAATGGCCTTTTTAGTATCACATTAGGACTTATCCAGCTTGTAGTTTAGGCTCAGGTACGCGTGAGGTATATTTAGGATTAGAGTGACAAAATGGCCTCTCCAAATAGTTAGTTCGACTCAGCCATTTGCTTTTTGGTCGCCAGCATTTCTTGCCCCTATTTTTCTAACTTTGTATAGTAAAAGAAGTGATTTCTATGCTCATTCACTCATTTTTATTCTTTTTCTTTTTCGCTAATTGATTTGCTCACAGTCACAACCCTTTCCTTTTTCTCCTTTTATCACTTTATTCTTTTCCTCACTCATTTTTTTGTTCTCCCTGCACTATCCACCCTTAATTTAAGCCTTTTGCTAAGTCAAGGTTCATAATATCTTTCTAAGGGACCAGGGCCAATATAAGCAACCCTCAACTTAGGCTTTTGACCTAGGCGAAGGTCACAATGTCCTTGGAGAGACCAGGGCCAAAACGGAGATCATAGATAGATTGGGGATGTGAATTTGGGTGAGTACAAAAAAAAGATCCATTTAGGCTTAACTTTTGGTTCAAAAGGGACAATGTCATTTGGTTAGTCAATTCTTGGCTAAGTGACTAGTTAACAACAATGGCCTAAGATCACATCCTAATCCAGTCATTCAATTATTTTAGTGAGGCTAACTAGGCAAGTTCTATCTCACAAGTGTATCGACTGAATTATGCAATTAGCTTACATACACATGGCACATCATCCACATTAATTGGCACTAAATCACATAGTCATGCTTCATTCATCAGAATACCAATAATACACACGTAATACTTACCAACAATCATTCAAGTTAGTCAGGATGGTATGCAAATACATATATACATAGCATTGTCAACATAGAACATCACAATGATCAACACAAGGGCTACCCCCAGGCTTTTGTGGACACTTATATGAACACAAACATTATGACTTAAACATGCCAGTTCTACTAGATAATACACTTGAGAAATAGAAACATGGAAAGAAAAAATCTCCAGTGGTAGGATACCCCACCCCCTCCAAAAAGATAGTGTAGTGTCCTCACCACACTGTAACACAAGTTGATGAATAGATCGGGGATAGAACATACCTCGGATGCCCTAGGTGTCAGCAGTGTCGGTGGGACCAGACCCTTCTGGGCATCTTCATCAGCATATGTAGCACTCAGTCCAAAGGTGCTACTAGAGACTCTTACCAGTGATGCCTCTTTGGCCAGCCGCTCTTGTTCTACCCGTTCAGTTGTTGTTTGGTGTTGGGCCTTGGCAGCCTTGCGCGTCTGCAGCTCTTCTTCCTTTTGTAGGTCATAGAGAGGACTCTTTTGGTGTCCACATCGCTTACCCTTGTCCTTTCTCCTGAGCTAATCAGTGGGTGGCACAGGTGCATCAGATGGAACAAGTGGAACACCTCATATCTCATCTAGAACTGGCATCGCGGGGATATTGAATAGGTTCATCCATGACTCTGGAGGCGAGGCTGGTGCAGGGGACTAATACTGCAGTCAGCTTAGCAATTTGAGCCTTCATACCATTCACTATGTCAACCAGATTCATCATTTCATCCCCAATCATACTCTTGAACATGCTATAGAAGTATCCATCCAAAGTGCTGACTTGGCTAAGAAAAGTGGTGATTCGGCTTAGAAGGGCTTCGTTATGTTAGTCTACCACCTTCTGCAAATGAGAATGGACAACATGCAAAATCCTCTCTACAATTTGGTCAATAATAGCATGTGTCTACCGCTGGATCGCCACTAATCTGGCCTAGAACTCGTAGGGCACATATGTGTACCCTTGTTGAACTAGAGGAGCTACACCACTACCCTTGGGTCGCTCAAAAGCTACACCGGATGGTGGGGCGGTGGTGTAGTCCTCAAATTGCAAGGGTTGTTGTGGACGTGCGGATGGGAAGTTTGTTGGCCCCCTAGTGAACATGTTCTGCTCCTCATGAGAGGGTTTTGGATATCTTTAATCAGGGCTATGTAGGCTACGCCCTTGGGAGCTATCTTCTTGTCCAAAAAATGAGTCGTAGGAACACTGGCCTATTTGGCAAGGGCACAAACCAGGAATGAGAAGGGTATGCCAGCTCTCTCAGATAAAGCTCGGTCTCGGATCTTAAAACCAATAATTCGGCCCATATTTACTCCATTTCTGGACATCAGGCATGTTATCAGAGAGGAATCCTATGGTTGGAGTAAGTTATCATTTCTTGTGGGCCAAAACCTTACCGGCACCACCGACCACCAAAAATTTACAGCAAATGTCAACGATGCTTTGGCGATAGGACACTTGGGGTATG